>SJYC01048788.1:0-13021 GCA_006408675.1 Madoqua kirkii | reverse complement strand
GCTTTAGCATCAGTCCTTCCAATGAATATTCAGGACTGATTTCCTTTAGGATCGACTGGTTTGATCTCCTTGCAGTCGAAGGGACTCTCAAGAGTCTTCTCCAACACCACAGTTCAAAAGCATCAGTCTTCGGTACTCAGCTTTCTGTATGGTCCAACTCTCACATCCATACATGACTACTAGAAAAAGCATAGCTTTGACTAGACAGACCTTTGTTGGCAAAGTAATGTCTCTGCTTTTTAATATGCTGTCTAGGTTGGTCATTACTTTTCTTCCAAGAAGGTTAGTTACAGCTTTTCTTCCAAGGAGCAAGTGTCCTAATTTCATGTCTGCAGTCACCAGCTGCAGTGATTTTGGAGCCCAGTGAAATATATATTGGTAGAGAGGAAATGCCAAAAGTCTTATTGATAAGAATGAACAAAACATTTTCGGAAATACTGATAGAGTCATATTAAAGATACTTTATGAATACCACAACTGGTCTCCAGTAAGCTTAAACAATTGATTATAATATTAATGCATATAGTAGTCTCTCTCCAGCAAAAGACTGTTTAATTTAAAACTATTTTTTGATGACAAAACCTTTGTTTGAAATGTCCTCTGCTTTCTTATTTGTGTTGTCATTTCTACATTTTTCAAATATCACATGATATTAAGTAGATGCAGTTTAAAACTTTCAAATTCCGTTGCCAGGTTGGTTGTAATCTTATCAAGACTACTTTTTGGCTCCAGCCATTTCATCATGGAATGAGTTTTGGGTAAAATTGTTTTTAAGTTTAATGTTGGTAAAAAGAATCACCCTTATTCTTACCTTGATTTTAGAAAAGGCCTTTTTTTCTGGTGATACTATATTTGCTAGAAATACAAACACCATTGAGAATGGCTTCACATTTATTTTCTCCTGTTTCATCAGCCTTGAAATGACATGCGAATTCTCTTGCGCCTCCTGGTACACTTTTCCCTTCTCCGTGGGGCCCTGCTTCATGGACCACCTCTGTACTCCCGTGCCTTCAAGTTTCTGATTGGTTGGACATGGGGCCAGTGGAGAAGTCACACAAAACTTTGGTAGAGAAGTCAGGGAGGCCAGGGTTATCGTTCACATAAGATCACCTCAGGCTGGCTGTAGCTCTAGACCAAAGGCCAGCTCTCTGAGGACACAGATCACAGAGTTCTGTACCAACTGACTCTCTCTCTATTTACCCAGTCTTCTCTGATTTTGTCTGTCTGACCCCTTGGTAGCCACTGGGGACTCTTATGTTGCCTTCTACCCAATCACATTTTTATTTATAGTCCTTTTATGAAGCTTTCCTCAAATTATCTTTTGTGATGATATCACATATTTCTTATAGGACCTTTGATTTATAAAATATCCTATAAAGGTTTTTTGTGGTTTTTTTTTCCCCAGAGTTTGGAAGTATTGTACACAGCATATGTAACACAGTAGACATGCCACTGTTAGTTTTAAATTTGTCTTATATTAGTTGCTAGTTCTCTCTGTCATCAATGGTTTTGCAGAGAGACAGATTTTAAGAATCTACATTTTTAATTGAGTTTGGTTGAATATGATGGCATTTAAGTTTTTAAGTTAGGAGTGGAGGAGAAAAGAACTTCAAAGTGTTTTGCCATATTTGACCAGAACAAGAATTTGCCCATTTTTTTTCTGTAAAGGATCAGATAATGAGTTTTGAAGCTTTTGCAGGCCATGTGATCTTTGTTACAATTAATCAGCTTTTCCATTTGTATTGCAAAACCAGGTGCAGGCAGTATGTAAATGAATAGAAATGGTTGTATAAATAAAACTTTATTGATAACAATAGGTGGTGTGCCAGATTGGCCTGCTTGCTATGGTTTGCTCATTTCTGTACTAGGAACATAGTGTTGGGAAATGGATATAATTTATTTCAATATCATATAATTTTTGAAGCTATATAAATTGTAAATCTTCACAATGCATGAAATTATACAATCCTTGTCATTTAAATTTTCATTTAAATTCTATTTAAGGATAACTTCTGGTTATAGCTGTCTGAAAATAATTATAGTATATAAAGAAATACTTGGCTATAAAAACTACATATTTATGAAGAGAACTTGAGTGTCTAGTCTGTTTGAATTAAATAATATTTAGTGCATTGTGTCAAACCTAAAAATAGCACTTGATACTTTTGCTGACTCTGAGACCACTTAACAGATATTTAATTAACCATAGCAAGTGTGGAGACAGATGGTATTTTCAGATCATGCTGATATTTGAGTTAAATATAAAAATGAATGTCCTTATTCATTTTCTGCACGCGCGTGTGTCTGTGCATGCGTGCACCAATATATTAGCTCCTGGTCTTCAGCACTGCTGGTCACTCTGGAGTGTGTGCTGTCCCCTCCATGCATAGAGTGCACGCAGACCAAAAGCAGTGGGCGGAAATGGGTTGTGCATGTTTTGCCTGCAGCTAAAGAAAGAAAATGGAGAAGGAAATGGAAACCCACTCCAGTATTCTTGCCTGAGAAATCCCATGGACAGAGAAGCCTGGTGGGCTACAGTCCATTGGGTCACAAAAGAGTCAGGCATGACTTAGTGATTAAACAATAATTAAAAAGCAAGGGAATGTGTGCAAAGATTGAAGTCAATGAGTTGCCAGGGTCGGGAGGGCCTGGGCCCAGACAGATCGCAAGAGACTCGCGTGTATCTCATCACAGATTGTTTCCATCTCTGCTCATTGGCTTTACTTCAGATATTGGCAGACATCAATATTAATTGTGTGTGTGTGTGTGTGTGTAGGTCACTCTGGAGTGTGTGCTGTCCCCTCCATGCATAGAGTGCACGCAGACCAAAAGCAGTGGGCGGAAATGGGTTGTGCATGTTTTGCCTGCAGCTAAAGAAAGAAAATGGAGAAGGAAATGGAAACCCACTCCAGTATTCTTGCCTGAGAAATCCCATGGACAGAGAAGCCTGGTGGGCTACAGTCCATTGGGTCACAAAAGAGTCAGGCATGACTTAGTGATTAAACAATAATTAAAAAGCAAGGGAATGTGTGCAAAGATTGAAGTCAATGAGTTGCCTGGGTCGGGAGGGCCTGGGCCCAGACAGATCGCAAGAGACTCGCGTGTATCTCATCACAGATTGTTTCCATCTCTGCTCATTGGCTTTACTTCAGATATTGGCAGACATCAATATTAATTGTGTGTGTGTGTGTGTGTGTGTAAGAGAGAGAAAGATAAGAAGTTGAATATGAACATCTGAATAAGTGATTATTCAATAAATGGTAACTGAAGGCTGCGGGCTAAGGAATATCTCATTTGTAGTGAAATGGATTAACTGTCCATGCCTGATCTAGTCAGCTGTGACCAGGAAGCAGACTGCACCTGTCTTTTGGGCTCACTCTTTGAAGGGGTATTTCCCTGGCACTGGACACGGTGAGCTGAGGAGAAGACCACCCGTATCTGTCTGGTTGCCCAAAGCAGATACGTGAAAGTATTAAATCAGGCTGCAAGGAAGGATTGCTGGCCCTTTTTAACATACAGGACTGGGAGGGAGAGAGGAGGTTGGGAATGGGCACCAGAGTATCTGAAAAGTAAAGCTATCAATCGAATTGTAGGAAAAAACTAATCACATATATATATATATGATTATATATGTATATATATATATGCTGCCAAGTCGCTTCAGCCGTGTCCAACTCTGTGCTACCCCATAGATGGCAGCCCACCAGGCTCCTCTGTTCCTGGGATTCTCCAGGCAGGAATACTGGAGTGGGTTGCCAATTCCTTCTCCAATACGTGCATGCATGCTAAGTCACTTCAGGTGCGTCCAACTCTGTGCGACCCCACGGACAGCAGCCCACCAGGCTCCTCTGTCCACGGAATTCTCCAGGCAAGAATACTGGAGTGGGTAGCCATTTCCTTCTCCATACATGTATATATATACATGTATATATATTATAATTATATATATATATAATTGTATATTATATGTAAATATAATTTAAATAGCTCTTTAATAGTTGTAAGTATTTGAAATTTGACTTCATGCTGATCCAATCAGGTAAGGGTAAGCCACCTACATGTAACACACTGATACATTTTCAAATGTAGCTTCGTGGGACACCTCTTTGTAATTTCCTTTTAATATAATGTTACAGATAGAATTGAATTGCCTTATTTAGCATCTGTCTTTGATCAAGAAGCTGGAATGAATCTCTAGGATATTCTTGGGAGCTGCATACAAAGAGATGAATGCCATTTGGTGCAGTCCTCTAGGAAAGCTTGGCCTCCCAGGTTCGCAGCTCCCGCTTCAGTTTTCCTGGGCGCGTCCATGAATTGATCATATTTCTTTCACTCCCCGTGAGCAGAGCACTGGGGGTCACGATTCATCCTAGGGTGCCACCTCCATGGGAGAGAAGGTAGATCCCCGTGGGGGTGTGCTCCTCCCCTGTGCACCCAAGGTGAGCCCTTCATGCCTCAGAGGGCACCCCCTGCCTGCTCAGGACCACCGTTTGGCAGAGAAATGGATCTGGCAACAGGAAACAGCTGTTCTGGAAACTTGCAAGCTGATGTTTCAGGTGGGCCTAGAGAAGAACCAGGCCCGGCTGCTTTTGAGTCTCATGACTCACGGCTTTAACGGGGCAACCACAGTTTGAGTTAAACGGTGTGTTTAATTTGGACATTAGTATGTTGAGAGACTTAGGAATTCCTTGTTAATCCCCTGTTTCTTTGGAGAGGAAGAGCTCGAGGCATTTTTGGCCTTTCACGCCAACACACAGAGGCCGCTAGCTTGGCTGGCTTTCAGCTTAATGACTGATACTCGGGATCCCCTCCAAGATGGGTTGCAGTCTCCAGCCTCCACGTTGGAAGGAGATTAGCTGCATCCTAAATGCAGGCACTTTGTGGGCAGGATCATTGTCTAACAAATTGCTGTTGTTCCGTGGCTCAGTCCTGTCCAGTGCTTTGCGACCCCACAGACGACAGCACACCAGCCCTTCCCTGTCCCTCACCATCTCCCAGAATTTCTCACACTTATCTATGAGCCACAATTAGGAAAATATTTATCCTTTATGCTCCAGCCCCAAACTAGAATTCTATTTTAATTAGTAAGCCTATCCCTTTAATATCCCTTTAAGTGATCTGGTCCCATCACTTAATGGGAAATAGATGGGGAAACAGTGGAAACAGTGTCAGACTAAGAAAGTGAAGAGGAGCTAAAAAGCCTCTTGATGAAAGTGAAAGAGGAGAGTGAAAAAGTTGGCTTAAAGCTCAACATTCAGAAAACAAAGATCATGGCAACTGGTCCCATCACTTCATGGGAAATAGATGGGGAAACAGTGGAAACAGTGTCAGACTTTATTTTGGGGGGCTCCAAAATCACTGCAGATGGTGACTGCAGCCATGAAATTAAAAGACGCTTACTCCTTGGAAGGAAAGTTATGACCAACCTAAATAGCATATTAAAAAACAGAGACATTACTTTGCCAACAAAGGTCCATCTAGTCAAAGCTTTAGTTTTTCCAGTAGTCATATATGGATGTGAGAGTTAGACTATAAAGAAAGCTGAGCACCAGAGAATTGATGCTTTTGAACTGTGCTGTTGGAGAAGACTCTTGAGAATCCCTTGGACTGCAAGGAGATCCAGCCAGTCCATCAAGAAGGAGATCAGTCCTGGGTGTTCATTGGAAGGATTGATGCTGAAGCTGAAACTCTAGTACTTTGGCCACCTCGTGTGAAGAATTGACTCATTGGAAAATACCCTGATGATGAGAGGGATTGGGGGCAGGAGGAGAAGGGGACGACAGAGGAAGAGATGGCTGGATGGCATCACCGTGGCATCACCGACTCGATGGACATGAGTTTGGGTAGACTCTGGGAGTTGGTGATGGACAGGGAAGCCTGGCATGCTGCAGTTCATGGGGTCGCAAAGAATCGGACACAACTGAGTGATTGAACCGAACTGAACTGAACCACACTTCTAAATCTGGGAATCTCTACTTTAGGGAAGAAGGTATTTAAGTTCTTTCCTCAGATGTCAACTTTACATTGGCCACATAGACCATTTTCAGTGTCAGATCAAATGTATGTCTCATGTACTTGAGATAGGTTAGTGTTATAATAGAAGAAGTAATAAAAGTCTGCTCCCAGTAGAGTAGCAGTGGATCACAGTTTGGCTGGGAGTGTCCTGATTTTAAAACAAAGTTCTACTTCTTAGGAAACCCCTTGCTGCTGCTACTGCTGCTAAGTCGCTTCAGTCATGTCCGACTCTGTGCAACCCTATAGATGGCCTCCTACCAGGCTCCCCCATCCCTGGGATTCTCCAGGCAAGACCACTGGAGTGGGTTGCCATTTCCTTCTCCAATGCATGAAAGTGAAAAGTGAAAGGGAAGTCGCTCAGTTGTGTCTGACTCTTAGCGACCTCGTCCATGGGATTTTCCAGGCAAGAGTATTGGAGTGGGGTGCCATTGCCTTCTCTGAGGAACTAAAGGAAACCCCTTAGTCTCAGGTAAATTGAGATGGTTACCAAACTCCCAGTCACTTAGCTAACGCCTCATTCTTTTTGGACTATCTACAGTGAAAAGAGTTTTCTGTGATCCACACAGTCAAAGGCTTCAGTGTAGTCAGTGAAGCAGAAGTAGATGTTTTTCTGGAATTCCCTTGCTTTTTCTGTGATCCAGTGGATGTTGGCAATTTGATCTCTGCTTCCTCTGCCTTTTCTAAATCCAGCTTGTACATGTGGAAGTTCTAAGTTCATATACTGTGGAAGCCTAGTTTGAAGAATATTGAGCATTACCTTGCTAGCATATGAAATGAACACAATTGTACAGTAAATTGAACATTCCTTGACATTGTCCTTCTTTAGAGTTGGAATGAAAACTGACCTTTTCTGGCCTTCTGCAAAACCTATATGCAGGTCAAAAAGCAATGGATAGACCCAGGCATGGAACAATGGACTGTTGAAAATTGGGAAAGGAGTACATCAAGGCTATATATTGTCACTCTGCTTATTTAACTTATATGCAGAGTACATCATGCTAACTGCCAGGCTAAATGATCAAAAGCTGTAATCAAGATTGCCAGGAGAAATATCAATAACCTCAGATATGCAGATGATACCACTTCAGTGGCAGAAAGTAAAGAGGAACTAAAGAGCCTCTTGATGAAGGTGAAAGAGGAGAGTGAAAAAGCAGGCTTAAAACTCAACATTCAGAAAACTAAGATCATGGGCATCTGGTCCCATCACTTCATGGCAAATAGATAGGAACAAAATGGAAACAATGACAGATTTTACTTTCTTGGGCTCCCAAGTCACTGCAGATGGTGACTGCAGCCATAAAATTAAAAGACGTTTGCTCCTTGGAAGAAAAGCTATGACAAACCTAGATAGCATATTAAAAAGCAGAGACATCACTTTGCCGATGAAGGTTGGTATAGTCAAAGCTATAGTTTTTCCAGTAGTCGTGTATGGATGTGAGAGTTGGACCATAAAGAAGGCTGAGTGTGAAACAATTGATGCTTTTGAATTCTGGTGCTGGAGAAGACTCTTGAGAGTCCGTTGGACAGCAAGGAGATCAAACCAGTCGATCCTAAAGGAAATCAGTACTGAATATTCATTGGAAGGACTGAAAGGGAAGCTAAAGTTCCAATACCTTGGCCATCTGATGTAAGGAACTGACTCATTAGAAAAGACCCTGATGCTGGGAAAGATTGCAGGTGGGAGGAGAAGGGGACGACAGAGGAGGATGAGATGGTTGGATGTCAGTTGCTTCAGTCGTGTCCAACTGTGCGACCCCATAGATGGCCTTCTACCAGGCTCCACTGACATGATGGACGTGAGTTTGAGCAAGCTCTGGGAGCTGGTGATGGACAGGGAAGCCTGGCATGCTGCCGTCCGTGGGGTCGCAAAGATATGACTTAGGGACCGAACAGTGACAGTGAAAACAAAACAGTGCCTTCCCATAATAAATAAAGGAAAAGGACGTATCCCTACTGGGAGAAGCATAGCAACTTGAGTCAAACAGCAGCATATGTTAGTTGAAAGTAGGCTGAGTTAATTACTTTTTAAGAAAATTAATTAATTTATTTTATTTTGAGGCTAATTACAATATTGTGGTTTTTCCCATACATCGACGTGAATCAGTGTGCAAGTGTCCCCCATCCTGAACCTCCCTCCCTCCTCCCTCCCGGTTGTCCCAGTGCTCCGGTTTGAGTGCCCTGCTTCATGCATTGAACTGCACTGGTCTGTTTTACATGTGGTAATATACATGTTTCAATGCTATTCTCTCAAATCATCTCACTCTCACCTTCTCCCACAGAGTCCAAAGTCTGTTCTTTACATCTCTTCTCTTTTTTGCTGTCTTGCGTATAGAGTCATCATTATTGTCTTTTAAAATTCGATATGTATGCATTAATATACTATATTGGTGTTTTTCTTTCTGGCTCACTTCACTCTGTGTAATAGGCTCCAGTTTCATCCACCTCATTAGAATGGACTCAAATGTGTTCTTTTTTTTATAGCTGAGTAATATTCCATTGTGTTTATGTATCATAACATCCTTATCCATTTGTCTGCCAATGGGCATCTAGGTTGCTTCCATGTCCTGGCTATTGCAAACAGTGCTGCAATGAATATTGGGGTACATGTGTCTCTTTCATTTCTGGTTTGCTTGGTGTGTATACCCAGCAGTGGGATTTCTGGGTCATATGGAAGTTCTATTTCCAGTTTTTTAAGGAATCTTCATACTGTTCTCCCTAGTAGTTGAACTAGTTTGCAGAAGGTTCATAGCAATATAAGCCTACCTCAAGAAACAAGAGAAACATCAAATAAACAATCTAACTTTACACCTGAAGCAACTAAAAAAATAACAGAAGAACTCCAAAGTCCATGTAGAAGGAAAGAAATCATAAAAATCACTAACTGTCATGCTGATTCAAACTGAAGTACGTGTGTGCACGCTCAGTCGTGTCTGACTCCTTGCACTCTCATGGACTGTAGCCCGCCAGGCTCCTCTGTCCATGGTGTTTCCCAGGCAAGAACACTGGAGTGGGGTGCCATTTCCTACTCCAAGGGATCTTCCCGACCCAGGGGTAGAACTTGTCTCTCCTGCATCGGCAGGTAAATTCTTTATCACTGCACCACCTGGGAAGTCCTAAACTGAAATCACAGATTTTACTTCATGGCAATAATGCAGGCCATGTTTTACCAACCTACAATAACAACAACAACTGCAATAATAAAAAAGAATAATAATGATTTTATGCTTTACCCATTATGCTTTTCATATTTATTTTGTTTTTCTTAGGAGACATGTTTTAACAACTAATATCCTTGGCCAAGGAAATAATTGATTTACTTGATGATTCAATGACTTTGTACAGTAGATCTGGCAATTGTAGACAATGCTTGAAAAATGAATCATAATGGAATCTGTGCTCAACTGTGTCTGACTCTTTGCAACCCTATGGTCTAGAGCTAGCCAGGCTCCTCTGTCCATGGGAATCTCCAGGCAAGAATACTGGAGTGAGTTGCTATTCCCTTCTTTAGGGGATCTTTCTGAACCAGGGATTGAACCTGTGTCTCTTGTGTCTCCTGCACTGCCAGGTGGATTCTTTATCACTGAGCCACCTGGGAAGCCCATGGTGGAGTTTAGCTGAGAGTTAACATTAAAAATATACACCATTGAGGCGATATTTATGGTTTTATATATATAGGAAAGAGAATAGTATAGTGATAAAGTACTGAGGTCAGGAGGAGTTGTGTTTTCATCCTGCCTTAACTGGAGTATGACTTTGAACTAGTTGTTGGCCTCTGTAAACCTCACTTCCTTCACAAAATCAGTCAGTCAGTTCAGTTGCTCAGTCGTGTCCAACTCTTTGTGACCCCATGGACTGCAGCACACCAGGCTTCCCTGTCCATCACCAGTTCCCAGAGCTTGCTCAAACTCATGTCCATCGAGTTGGTGATAGCATCCATTCATTTCATCCTCAGTCATCCCCTTCTCCTCCTGCCTTCAATCTTTCCCAGCATCTGGGTCTTTTATTGAGTCAGTTTTTCGCATCAGGTGGGCAAAGTATTAGAGCTTCAGCTTCAGCTTCAATCCTTCCAATTAATATTCAGGGTTTATTTCTTTTAGGATTGTCTGGTTTGATCTCCTTGCAGTCCAAGAGTCTCTCAAGAGTCTTCTTCAACAGCACAGTTCAAAAGCATCAACTCTTCAGTGCTCAGCTTTCTTTATGGTTCAACTCTCATATCCATACATGACTATTGGAAAAACCATAGCTTTGACTAGATGGACCTTTGTTGGCAAAGTGATGGCTCTTCTTCCTAAGGAGTAAACATCTTTTAATTTCATGGCTTCAGTCACCATCTGCAGTGATTTTGGAACCCAAGAAAATAAAGTCTGTCACTGTTTCCATTTTGTCCCCAAGTATTTGCCATGAAGTGATGGGACCAGATGCCATGATCTGTTTTTTGAATGCTGAGTTTCAAGCCAGACTTTTTATTCTCTTCTTTCACTTTCATCAAGAGGCTCTTTAGTTGTTCTTCACTTTCTGCCATAAAGGTGGTGTCATCTACATATCTGAGGTTATTGATATTTCTCCTGGCAATCTTGATTCCAGCTTGTGTTGCATCCGCCCAACATTTCACATGATGTACTCTGCATAGAAGTTAAATAAGCAGCCTTGACATACTCCTTTCCTGATTTGGGAACCAGTCTGTTGTTCCATGTGTATTTCTAACTGTTGCTTCTTGACCTGCATACAGATTTCTCAGGAGGCAGGTCAGGTGTTCTGGTATTCCCATCTCTTTAAGAATTTTCCACAGTGTGTTGTGATCCACACAGTCAAAGGCTTTGGCATAATCAATAAAGCATACATAAATGTTTTTCTAGAACTCTCTTACTTTTTCTAGAACAGGTACAGTTATGGTACTTGTCTACTGGAACTTCTGTTTATTAAATGACAATGAACGTACAATACTTAGTACTATGCCTAGCATGTAGTAAGCACAAAATAAATGTGAACCATTGTTATTTGCACCCACCAAAAGTTTCTGTAATAGTGTATCCTGACTGTATTTGAGTCATGTTATTTCTTTGATTCCTTATTTTCTATCCATTACTTTTTGTAGAAGGATCTTGTTTAAAAACTATACAAAGAACACAAAGAATTTTGATAAAAGATGTTTTGCTATGTATCATTCTAGGTTCCAGAGGCCAGTATAAAGTGTTATTCTAAAAGAATACTGATAAGAAATAGCTCACCCATGACAGAAAACCCTTGGCTGTCCCAAATCAGATTAAGTTAAAGAAAGAAATTCTACAAACTAAAAGTGAACAATTAAAAGAAAAAAGTCAATAACTATTAGAACCAGATTTGAACTACTAGTATATCTTGCAAACGACTTTATGTATATCTTAGGCAGGAGATGTTGAAACACGTCTTATTTGGGACAAGAAAGTAAGATATGTTATCCATATGTATTAAGATAAAAGATGTTGGCAACCAAATGATGATAACCAAGGTAGTTGTTATACAGGTATTAAAAAGCAAGATAATGTGCCCCAGATGATCCTAACTTCTGAAGTTCTATAACATGATGACTTCAAAATTAGTGTGTTACATATATGGAATTGAAATAGTCAACATTTTGTCCCTCAAAAGTTTCTCTTGTGGCTGTTTTGACAGCAGTTGTTGATGGAATACTGTAACACTCTTGAAAAACACTATCAGGAAAATACCTGGAAAAAGCAAGGTGTGTCCATTGTAGGACTCTGCAGATAGAGGCATGGCAGGATCACGTGGTCATTTCCTAAGCTAATCAGAGGTAGAGTGAAGAAAAGAGGAAGGTGGGGAGACAGCACGTGAAGCAACTCTCACCCAGAAAGTTCCTTATATAGTAAACAGGTCCAGATGCTGCAGGCGTAAAGCCATGTGCTCTGCTGTAGTGTACATGGTTTCATTTTGTGTGTGAGACCTGGCTTTGAGGGTTTAGAAAGAAAGAGATGATGTTAGGCAAAACCAGCACTTTCTTGCCAAATGAGGGCTCCAGATGTGCTGTGTAGGGGCTCCAGTGCTGTTTTGAATACAAGTGACAGATGATTAGGAGAGGTCACTGACTATCCCATTCTTTCTGTGACCTGGTTTTAGAAATCTGTCACTCAAGAAGAGAACAGCTCTCAAAGGATGCCACACCCTGGTAATTACCCCAGGTTAGCCTCTGCTTTCCTATGTGAGCCTCCACTTCATTTGCTCACTCTCTGTTGCATTCCAACTATAAAACAAAGGCAGTTACTGGCTATTGCTTTTGTGTTCTTTAAACTTTATTAGAATTGGTACAGTGCATCTTCCGTCTTCATTAATATTGTTGGAGATTGTAAAATCCTAAAAAGTTATATTAAGATTTATTACTCTCCCTATAATTTCCTCTAACATTTCAGACCTATCAAATATAATTGAGCATGTTTTCATTTCTAAATGTCTCATGTAAAGTGCTACAAGAATGCCGTGAGTATTTTAAGAGTGAAATCAATAAAAGGCTTTCTATTTTACTGTAAAAATGAGTATGGTTAAAAGAAATATATTTAGGCAAAGCTTCAGTCAATTCAGTTGCTCATTCGAATCTGACTCTTTGTGACCCCATGAAATGCAGCAGGCCAGGGCTCCCTGTTCATCACCAACTCCTGGAGCCCATCCAAATCCATGTCCATTGAGTCGGTGATGCCATCCAGCCCTCTCATCCTCTGTCGTCCCATTCTCATTCTGCACCCAATCCCTCCCAGCATCAGGGTCTTTGCAAATGAGTCAGCTCTTCACATCAGGTGGTCAAAGTATTGGAGTTTCAACTTTAGCATCAGTCCTTCCAATGAACACCAGGAAAGATCTCCTTTAGGATGGACTGGTTGGACCTCCTTGCAGTCCAAGGGACTCTCAAGAGTCTTCTCCAAAACCATAGTTCAAAAGCATCAATTCTTCAGTGCTCAGCTTTCTTTATACTCCAACTCTCACATCCATATTTGACTACTGGAAAAACTATAGCCTT
>SJYC01048787.1:0-10474 GCA_006408675.1 Madoqua kirkii | reverse complement strand
AAGAGAGTGTTTGCTATGACCTGTGCATTCTCTTGACAGAATTCTATTAGCCTTTGCCCTGTTTCATTCTGTACACCAAGGCCAAATTTGCCTGTTACTCTACGTGTTTCTTGACTTCCTACTTTTGCATTCCAGTCTCATATAATTAAAAGGACAAATTTGGGGGATGTTAATTTTAGAAGGTCTTATAGGTCTTCATAGAACCATTTAACTTCAGCTTCTTCAGGGGGTCAAGCACTTAAAGTTGACCAGTTTTTTAACTGTATTGATTAGTTGTCTTACTTTTGTAAAGTTACAACTAAAAATTTTAAGCAAACATTCTTCTTAATCTCTCTATCAAGATGAGGTTTTTGCTAGTGCTTCAGGTTTTACAAGAGATCACTTTTTTTTTTTTTTTTTTGGCTTCAAGGCAGTTTAATTCATTTTTAGGCAGACTGACTGAATTCCATGAACTTCAGAGTCTCTAGTGTTAAAGTTCTTTGTCGTCTCTGTATTATCTCTTTTTAGCCAGATGGGGAAAATGGTTTACATCAGGCACAAGGTATATTTGAACAATAAGGTTATAAGCAGAGATATATTACCTTTCATGGGCAGGGAGACATGTAACATGTTATAGCCTTCCCCTTTAAACTACATAGCAAATGGGCTTTGCTTTTATGCCTGGATTCCCATACAGTATTATTTTCTAGGTTCATGTCAACAACCTGAACCTTTTTAAAGCAGCATTTTCTCTTAAAAGGTAGAGGAGGATGACGATCTTCATTCCAGTCTCTTAAGTTTGATTAAAGCCACCTGAAATAAGTTTATTGCCTCAAACTCTGCACTTATTCTCCGTGTCTTTCACTGTCTTCTTCTCTCCTAACAGGCAGAATCAGTATTCTGTTAATTAGGCCTGGCCCAGAAGAAGTTATTGTCCCACTTCAGCTTTCAAACCTATTCCCTTGCTAAAAGGAAATTTTGAACTACATGGAAAATTAAAGCAATTTAAGGGAATGGAAGAGTTTAATTCTAGTATGTGGGGTATGTTTTAAATTCTGCTAGGAAGTGCTCCCATGTGTGTGTGTGTGTGTGTGTGTGTGTGTGTGTGTGTGTTTAAATTTTAGAAGGACAGTGTAGCTTTGGAATAGGCAAGATTTAAATAATAATGAGACTCCTGCTGCTGCTGAGTCCCTTCAGTTGTGTCCGACTCTGTGCAACCCCATAGACTGCAGCCCACCAGGCTCCCCTGTCCCTGGGATTCTCCAAGCAAGAACACTGGAGTGGGTTGCCATTTCTTTCTCCAAGGCATGAAAGTGAAAAGTGAAAATGAAGTCGCTCAGTCGTGTCCGATCCTTTGCAACCCCATGGACTTCAGCCTACCAGGCTCCTCCATCCATGAGATTTTCCAGGCAAGAGTACTGGAGTGGGGTGTCATTGCCTTCTCTGAATAATGAGACTGCTGCTGCTGCTGCTGCTGCTAAGTCGCTTCAGTCGTGTCCAACTCTGTGTGACCCCATAGATGGCAGTCCACCAGGCTCCCCCGTCCCTGGGATTCTCCAAGCAAGAACACTGGAGTGGGTTGCCGTTTCCTTCTCCAATGCATGAAAATGAAAAGTGAAAGTAAAGTCGCTCAGTCTTAGTGGCCCCATGGACTACAGCCTACCAGGCTCCTCCGCCCATGGGATTTTCCAGGCAAGAGTACTGGAGTGGGGTGCCATTGCCTTCTCCGAATAATGAGACTAGATGTCATTATTACCGTGCTCTAAATTGCTTTTTGTTTAATGTCACCTTAGTTTTGGGGGATTTGATTATGTTTGGCATTTCCAGCAAAACATAAAGAAGTTTAAATGGAATAGTCCAAAAGGAAACTTCTTTGGCTAGTGAACTCTGGAAGCAAAATAACAACAACAAAAACAACACTTCTTCTTTTCCTCTCTAGAATTTGTTCAGACAGGGGTTCAAAGTGGTTTAGAGCTCTGTCTCACACTGTTTCCAACTGTGGTTTATGAAAGTCGGAATTTTTAATGTTTGTTGATTGCACTAATATGATCCAGGTTATTAAGATCTTGGTCATAGGAACGGAATTAAGAACAAATTTAATCAAGCACAGGAAAAAAATCAGCAGTAAGAATAAAAGAAAGAAAAGAAAAGAAAAGAAGTGGTCGGGACATAAAATGCACAGGAAACATGTTTTACCGCAGGGGTTCTCAGACTCTAGAGTATATCATGATAGCCTGGTAGGCTTAGTAAATCAAAGATCACTGTCTCCCACCCTACAGTTCTTATCCAGTAGGTCTGGTGTAAGGTCTAGTAATTTGCATTTCTAGTAAGTTCTTAGGTCTAGAGACCACTCTGAAAACTACTGTTCTACCAAAACAGGCCCTCCTGGTTCCCAGTGCCAACTGAGTGTTCTCCTGCCCCAAATAATGCCCTTCTGCTGCCTTAAGAAGAAAAGGGGATTTTCTCCTTCAAATACCATGTTCCTGGAATCATGATCGTTGTCCTCTTTCTTCGCCACAGTTGTCCCCTCATTATACATGGGACATTCATATAAATATACATAAAGATTCTAGTTTTTATTACAGTGTGAAAGAATTGGTTATGTCCATTAACAATGAAGGTGAATTAGAAACACAGCATATCATGTTACTTGGTTAGCTTGTCACAGGCTTAAAGCATGGAGTAAGCATTTAGACTTGCTCCTCTCTGATTAGCAGTAAAGGATCTTTCTTGATCTAACCCACTAGAGAATTTTAAAATAACAAAGCCTGGGTCTCATCTCAGATGAATTACACAAAATCTCTGAATGGGGCCCTGGTAATTAAACCTCTTTCAGTTAGTTCTAGGGTGTAGACAGGGTTAAGAACCATTGGTAACTCTAACCATGTATTCTCACTGGTTATCAGTAAGGTAAGGTCACCCTCATGGGGGTGAAAATTATTTCTCTGGGGCAAAAATATATCTTAACTGATATACTGGTTTGTGGGCCATCAGCGGGCCACAACACGTGCACATGTGTATAGTATATCTGTAGTTCAGGTCAATCACTCAGTCATGTCCGACTCTTTGGGACCCCATGAATCACAGCATGCTAGGCCTCCCTGTCCATCACCAACTCCCAGAGTTCACCCAAACTCATGTCCATCGAGTTGGTGATGCCATCCAGCCATCTCATCCTCTGTCGTCCCCTTCTCCTCCTGCCCCCAATCCCTCCCAGCATCAGAGTCTTTTTCCAATGAGTCACCTTCTTAGCATAAGGTGGCCAAAGTATTGGAGTTTCAGCTTGAGCATCATTCCTTCCAAAGAACACCCAGGACTGATCTCCTTTAGGATGGATTGGTTGGATCTCCTTGCAGTTCAAGGGACTCTCAAGAGTCTTCTCCAACACCATGTAGTATTAGCGCTTAATGGGGAGGGGGACAATTAGGAAAAAAGACCAATTAGGAAATGATCATGAAAAAAGATTGAGAAATATTGCCCTAATTCTGGGAGGCTGCTGTTAGTTTTCAATACTTCAACTTCCTTCTAAAATGCAACACAAATCTTTTTGGGTGCTGTTGTAGATATTGGTGAGGAAGAATAGCATTTTAAAATTCAATTACATTTTGCTCACCTAGCTAGATGCTTTTACATATAGTATCGAGTAATGCTACCCTGTATTCTTCCTCTAGAATATGCACAGAAGTTATAATTAATTTTGTTTCATTATGGATTCATACTATTTTGTATTGAAAATAACTCTGATCTTCATGAAGCTTTCAGAAAAATTCCATTGAATCTGTAAGGCAACCAGGTGACTTCAAATTGCTTTTACTCTAAACTACTGTCAAACACATGTAATGAAGTTTGTAAAACAACATTCTATTAAAAGAAACCACAATAGAAACCAACCTCCATATCCTTGTCTGAATAATATTACTTTTCTAAAGAATTATAGAAAATTATTACTTCATTAGTTTATAGTAATAGAGCTTTAGAATATACCTTGCTACAAAAAAACCAAAATATTAAAATATCTCTGATATTTGCAAGATTACAAATTTGTTTTAAAATGTACTCAGGATTTTGTTTTTATTAAGATGGTAAGGCCAACAGATTGGAAGATAATTGCCACTAAAAAGTTATAGTTGATGCTTGAACAATGTGGGAGTTAGGGGCACCAACCCTCCTTGCATTTGGAAATCATGTATAACTTACAGTCAGCCCTCTGTGTTCATGGTTCCCCATTCTTGGATTCAAACAACCATGGATCTTGTAGTCGCTGTACTTACAGCTGAAGAAAGTTCTCATATATGTGAATCCACACAGTGCAAACTTGTATTGTTCAAGGGTCAACTATGGTTTGTCACTCACATTTCCAAGGGGAGGGAACACACCACACCATGAAGGGACAGACAGAGAAGAACCAGGGTTGGTTAGGAGGCAGAGAGAGGGGGGAGAGCTTGGGCAAAAGGCTTTATTGTGATTTCCAGGGAGGGAATGGGCAAGGCAGGGTGAGCAGGCTTAGGATTGGATACTTGAATAATTTTGGAGGGTTCTGGATTATCAGGGTGGTCCCTAGCTGTCTGGCCTTGAGATGATTACAGCAGAGGAATGCTGCCTCCTAGAGTACTCCATAGAGGAGGCAGGTGGGGGTGTGGACTCAGAATTGGGTTGATTTGCATCAGAGTTGTGCACTAATTAATTCTGCCTTCCCTCTTGTTTCTCTGTGTGGTTGGTTCATGCAGAGACAGAATATAACGATGGAAGTTCAGAGCAGACACGTTTTGTTACCAGACAGTACCGGTACACAAAGAGATGGCCAGTTTGTTGGGACCTGAGGGTGAAAATATATAGCTTCTAAATAGGACCAGAAGTTTTTATTATTTAGTCATGTTATTTTTACTGTCCAAAAAAAGAAGGCAGTGTTGCATCATGAAAAGAAGCTAGATTGTATAGTAAAGTAGGCCAGGGCTGGAATTCTAACTCAGCCATTCTCAAGCTATGTATATTACTTCTTCAAACATGAGACTTTGCATCATAAAATGCAAATTACATCTATTCTTGAGATTGGAAACAACTGAGAAACAAAACCCAGGGTAGAAGTTTTTATTATTTAGTCATGTTATTTTTACTGTCCAAAAAAAGAAGGCAGTGTTGCATCATGAAAAGAAGCTAGATTGTATAGTAAAGTAGGCCAGGGCTGGAATTCTAACTCAGCCATTCTCAAGCTATGTATATTACTTCTTCAAACATGAGACTTTGCATCATAAAATGCAAATTACATCTATTCTTGAGATTGGAAACAACTGAGAAGCAAAACCCAGGGAACAGATGAAGATTTAAATATAAAAAATTTTAAAAACTAAATTAAGCTGATTTTGAGGATGTGGCCATAATGAACATCTTAGTATTTCACCTCACAAGGAGGAGCCCACCTGTGGTGGGTTTTTTTTGTTTTTTGTTTTTTTTCCTGCTGTGCTGCATGGCTTGTGGGATCTTGGTTCCTGGACCAGGGAGTGAACCTGGGCCGCGGCAGTGCAGGTGCTGAGTCCTAACCATGGGCCACCAGGGAACTCCTAGCCACTCTCCTAAACTCATCACATGGACTGGCAGAGAACAGATCCTAAGTAAGTGGTCTGAGCAGGAAGGAGCAAGGTCGGGCCTGGGGGGTGGGGAGTGGTGTCTAACAAAAGCTAAGCCTGCTCAGTCCCTCTTCCCTATCTCAGCCGATCAGGCAAGACTCCTCCTCCTCCTCCAAGGGTGAGTGAGGAGTGGTTAAGGAGAGACAGTGGATTCCTGCCTCCCCACCTTGGGAAAGTTAAAAGTAAGGATGGAAATCCCCCTACACCACTTTGAGGAGTCTTATGAAGATAGATTACAGATATCATATGCAAGATGCCTAACCAGGGCAACAGGCATTTTAAATAGAAAGAGAGAAATTCAGCAGGACTTCATCCTTCTTCTGGAATTGAATTTATAAAATAGCTCTCTTTTTTATCTTTTTTCTCTTATTAATATTGGACATCATACTTTTCAGTTTAGAAAAGGGGATGTTCTGTCTGAATTACTTATAATTATGTATTCTGAATTACCTCACTGACTTTATATACGTTCTCAAATTCCATTCCGGCAAGACTGTAGATTGGTGAAAATGTTAGAAATAATACAATAGCAATCTTTACACATAAGTATTAAACCTTACTATTCAGTTGTTTTCTTGGTATTTTACGTGAACACATTGGATGGTAGGTATTTAATTCATCTTGCCGTGTAGAACAATTAGGCACATCCTCATTGTTACACATAGGGAAAGGGAAAGGGAAGTTGCTCAGTCGTGTCCAACTCTTAGCGACCCCGTGGACTGCAGCCTACCAGGCTCCTCCGCCCATGGGATTTTCCAGGCAAGAGTACTGGAGTGGGCTGCCATTGCACATACAGGCCAACAAAGAAGAACTTGGTAGTTTTCAACAGTGAGACTAATAGATACCATTTATAAAGCACTTTATGTGTCAGGCGCTGGGCTAGGTGCTTTATAAAGCTTTATTTCTAATCCTCTAGCAACTCTGAAAAGAATTACTATTATTTCAGTTTTATAAAAGAGAAAACTGAAGCTCAAAGGGGTGGAGTGATTTTCCCAAAGTTATAGGTATCAGGTTGAAACTAGTAAAGTCAGAATTCTAACTCAGAACCCTGCAAAGCCCACATTGTTTCCTTTTAAATAAGTCCTTCAGTCTCTCCCTGGGAAAAATCTAATGTGAAAAGAAAGAAAACAAGGCTGTAGTTCTATTAGCATAATTTTGACGTGACCTGGGACCTCACTTAATGGAAATGTAAGAAGGGATAGAAAGACAACCCTTTTCAAATCTTCGTATATGAGTTTAAACACATTTTTCATTTTCAGCTAAAATATTTTGACTGGTTCATCCAAACTATGTTGAGAGCTTAGAGAAAATGAAACAAGTTTCCTACATTGATCTAGTCTGAAGTTTTAGTGGGCACACAATTGTTTTTCTAAAGTTCTACAATACCATGTACTTCTCCTTTCAGAGGATTCCTCTCATTGGGACAGGATAGCTGCTCATTATTCATGATTATTACTAAATGCATAGAGTTCTCAGAAATGAGTGTTAGAGGGTATTAACTTCAGACCAGAGCAGGAGAGATTCTGCTGGACCCAACCTTTCTCCAGCTGTAGCCATTCCTTTTGAAAATCAAAAATTGCTCATAACTGTGCACACCATGAGGCTCTGAACACTTCGTGCCATGTAGAATTTTCGTAATTTGCACATGAGCACCCTGCTAATTATAGATGCCTAAGAATTAATATAGGTTGCCAAATATCACGTAAGTGAAGACCATAAGTCACCATGAAATTGGGTATTAAAGAGTTCCATGGAGAATCAGAGGTACTGACCTTTCTTGGTCCTCTTCAGTGAATTTTTCTCTAACAAAACTGGATTTCTCTGGGCTTGGTGAGGCATGGATCAGAATGAAAAAGGTGGAGCAGATCCCCTCGCCCCTCTGGGAAGGCCAGGATGCCTGCTCAGGCCCTTGTCCATCTCCACTTTCCTGACACATGGCCACATCTGTCTCCAGGTACCTATTGCCTTATCCCAGACTCTAACCATCACTTCTCCTTAGCATCCCCAACTACTTATGTTATGTTATAAAATCACACTTTTAATTCCGTTTTTAAAAGATTTAAGGACATACATTTTCACATAATCATATTTTACAACACTGGTACACATCTTTAAAACAAAAGAAGGTATTTTAAAAATAGGCAGTTTGCCTACAGATGGGCCTTAAATGTCTTCATCATTCAGTGGGGGTTTGGCTTTTTTCCCATTTTTTTCCCTCTCTCTCTTTTTAACTTCTGGAAGATTATTCATGGGGAAAGTCCTAGATCCTATTTCCAAACTGAACACAAACGGTATTACAAAGCGCCCTTTCATATAGATTCATCATTGCCATCTAGGGAATGTGTATGTCTTCAAATGTGAAAAGATGTTTAACTGAAAATGAGCATTTCTGTTCTGGTCACAGAATTAACTGATATTAAGTCTGCCACCCATCTGTCTGTCTCAGAAGAACACTCATGTGCAGTCAGGAGAAGAATGAGAGGCTGAAGGAACTCTAGGCGTAATCCAGGCACAAAACTGAGCTACGCAGAAACACATATCTATTCTTGAAATAGATGGCGTTTCCACACTCCCCAAATTAACTGGTTGGTTTAGTAACTATTTTTCCAGATATATAGATGTAGATGTAAAGTGTGTGTGGCATATATTATATATATAGATGTAGGTACAGATATAATGTGTACATATATGGATGTAGATATAGATATGTGTGTATACATCTGTCTATACTTAGGTATACATGGGGAAATATAAAAGAAAGAATAATAGCTAACACTTACAAAATACTTACTATGTGCTGGGTACTGCTTCAGCATTTTATACATATTAACTCACATGATAAGTCTATGAAAGAAATATGATATTATCCACATTTTTACAGATGAGGAAACTGAGGTGTAATAAAATGCACTGCCCAAGATCACATAGGTAGTAAGTGATAACCAGAACCTAGACAGTTTTGCTCTAGACTTCATAGCTTTACCATCATGCCAAACTGCTTCTGTCCTCAGAGGAGGTGTAACGTAATGGGAAATTTAGATGTTCACACATGCGAAGCTGCATGGTAACTCTGTTCCACAATGCACAATGTCCCATAGAAGTGTGTCTTAGCTGATGCGTGGGCGCTGAGGTCACGATAGCTGCAGATTTAAAGAATGTGTTTCCCCTGCCTGTTTCACTCTGGACTGAGGTAACCAGGAGAAGCTTCCTGGGAAGGGAGGAACTGAAGAACTGGGCCTTTCTAACTGGAAGAATTGGATGAGAGTAGCAGAGAACAGAAGGCATTTTGGGTGAGAGGAATGTTTGAGCCAGTGTACACAGCATCACTAGAGGGGAGCAGCAGAAAGACCAGTCACTCAAAGCAACAGGTTAAAGTAGACAAAAATAGATCTGCTTCCAAAGGTTGCTTACATCCAGATGTTACAAGGATGTGACTCTCAGGCAAAGAATTTGATTTCATTTCATGGATAAAGCAAAGCTGTCTTAAGAGGTCAAGAGCAAGAGTGGGAAAGAAAAAAAGTATTTGGGGAATATTAATCTGGCAACCATGTGCAAGAATAGAAGGGATAAGAAAAAGGAAACAGGGCCTTCCTCAGACCTTTGTGCATTTTTCAAGAGGAGGGCCTGGAATTCAAAGATCCATTTTAAATAAGTAAAAAATAGGGCATAGCTTCTAGGAATATTTCTCAGGAAGTATCAAGAGGAATTAGCTAAACTGTTATGGAATCCTGAGTGGAAACATCAAAGATTATTTCAAAGGTTTTTAACCTGGGAACACAGACTATATGGAATCCACGTGAAAAGTAGATACCAACTGGAAATGAAGAGATTCAGGAGCCATCTTCATAGATGGAGACCAGTTTTGGAGGGGACTGACAAAACGTGAGGAAAAGTCCACATGTGAGGAGTTGGAAGTAAAGTCCTTGTAGATGCAGTTATTAACGTAGAAGCTGTGGAGTATCAGGATGGTGTAAGATTTACGGACTCCAAGAGACGAAGTGGTTTCAAGAAGTAAATTGTGGTCAACAGTTCTAAGCGTTACAGAGAGGAAGAGGAGAATGTGGGCACAGAGAATCTCAGTGAACCAGTACACTCACATTATACAGTGTAGATATAAGTAGTCACAACTTTATTGTTTTAACTTATTTTAATTTTTTCAACCTAAAAATTATTCTATCTTGGCTAAGTCACTTCTTTCTGAGATTGCCAGTCAATCTATAATGCTTATTGAAAAGAATAGGGAGGAAACTTAGTGGGAGAGGTGGAGGCAAGTGTAACAGTACAGAAAAAAGGTTTCTAAACCATAGAGCTTGGGTGATCTTATTCCTTTCCCTTAGGCACATGGAGAATAGATGCAGGAAGAGAACATGTTGATAAGAAGCTTATGAACTCACTTACACAATAGATTATAAGAATGTCCTGGCAAATTTCATCCCTGTAATAGATTTTTGAAACTGGGGTCTTGCTTTGGGAAAGCCATTCCCTGTAAACACAGTAGGTTCCTCCTAAGCAAAGTTCACTGTGATCTTCCATGGCAGGGACCTAGTGGGTGCTGCTGACCTGAAAGACTCGGGAATTCGTGAAGAGAAGTGGGCTGAGGTCCATCAGTGCACCCACCCATGCTACTGAAGGCCATGTTTCACGTCTCTCTGGTCTTCATTCTGGAAGAGTATGTGCCTAGGAATCAGATCTGGGTTCAAACTCCACCTTCTCCATTTATCAGAACTGTGATTTGGAAAGCCATTAATCCCTCTCGACTTTACCTTTGTCATCTGTGAGGATGGAAGTAGTAACCCTGTATCAAAGATTATTGTTAAATGCTTTGTCCGTGTGATACTAAAGACATGGTAGCTACTCTAATTATTATTTAA
>SJYC01048784.1:0-59917 GCA_006408675.1 Madoqua kirkii | reverse complement strand
TCTGTTACTCCAGGTGTTTCTTGACATCCTACTTTTGCATTCCAGTCCCCTATAATGAAAAGAACATCTTTTTGGGGTGTTAGTTCTAGAAGGTCTTGTAGGTCTTCATAGAACCATTCAACTTCAGCATCTTCAGCATTACTTATTGGGGCATAAACTTGGATTACCATGATATTGATAGGTTTGCCTTGGAAATGAACAGAGATCATTCTGTCACTTGAGATTGCATCCAAGTACTGCATTTCAGACTCTTCTTGGCTATGATGGCTACCCCATTTCATCTAAGAGATTCTTGCCCACAGTAGTAGATATAATGGTCATCTGAGTTAAATTCACCCATTCCAGTCAGATCAGAGTACTGGACTGGATATATACGGTATGTGGTTGGGGTTTCCCCAGTAGCTCAGCTGGTAAAGAAACCACCTGGAATGCAAGAAACCCTGGTTGGATTCCTGGGTCAGGAAGATCCCCTGGAGAAGGGAACGGCTACCCACTCCAGTATTCTGGCCTGGAGAATTCCACGGTATATTTATGGGCTTTCCTGGTGGCTCAGACAGTATGTGTTTGGTAGTGGGGTGGAGAGTGGTTAACAAGAGGAAAGTACAAGTGAAATTTAATCCCAATGATTTTCATACATGTCATATTAAGTCCTCTGATAAAATACTTTTCTTTAACTTTGTATACCAAATTAATTGACTGATCCATTACTTATTTGATATTATACTTGCTTGGAAGGTGTAAGGCCCTAGACAAGCTAGTCTCAGTCTTACCTAATTTTGTCTAATTCTTAGGGTCCTGTGGCAGGTAGGAGGGAAGGCAGGAGGTGGAAGAGAGAGGGTCAGAAGTATGAGACTGCAGTACTGAATCCATCTCCAGTGGAGAGGACAAGGCTCCTGAATAGCTTTGCCTTACAACTTGGCCACAGTGTGTGAACTGAGGGAAATTATAGAAAATTCTTCAAGCCTCCTCTTGCAGGCATCACTCATCTCAGGAAACAGACTGCTTCAGTCATTGTTTCCCTTCTAGAAGCAAGATGACTATAAGTAAAGTTGAAGTTTTTCCTCTAATTGCTCTCCCTTGAGCTATTGAGGGGTAAGACCTAGAGTACCCTGCCAGCTAGTAAGAGTCTCACCTGAGGTTAAAAAAAAAAAGGACGTGTTCTTGCATTCTGAGGTCATACACTGAGTTTTATTTTGATTTAAAATGTGCTTCTCTAAATAACAATTTTCACATTGTAAGACACATTTTGATCCTGCATGATATATTTCTATTCAAAGGGCTATAAAGCTGAAAAGTATTGACTATAAAGTTATTGGTAATACCAAGTCTATTATTTCTATGAAAAGATAATATGTATATTTTCCCCAGGAGTGAAGGTATATTTCCCATTTCCATATCAGGGCATCAGAGGAAAGCAATTTCTTTGAATCATTGCTTTCCATTTCTTTCACTTTACTGACCATCATGGAGGTTTGAATCCTAAATCTAACTTTGGAAGTTTGCTACAAGTTCCAAAGAATTTGCTAAATAGGTTTCAAATGTTAGTCCTTTGTGCCTTGGGAATAAAGAATTAAAAGAAGAGTGATGGTTACTTTTAGAGTAAAAACTTGGCACAAAATAAAACAGATTTTTTTCTTTCTTTCTCCTTTTTTCCATGTGCTTACCTAAACAATAAATGTGTGGGTGATTACCCCTGAGTTTTTCCAACAAAGTTTACTGGCACTGACAATGTGGTTTTTAAGAAGATCACTATAAACATTCATTTCAATTCAACTATTTTTTAAAGTTCTCCTGGGACAAAGAAACATGAGCTATGCACAGGAAACATGAGCCCTAGGCTCTCTCTTTCCAGTCGTCCGTGGCCTCTGTACTGTTGTGCCGTTCCTTCCTAGCTCCTCCTCCTCTACCTACTTGAGTCTGTAAGGCCCTGTCCTTAGAGTGTCACTGTCTTTGGAACAAGCCTTTTGTCGTCTTTGTCTACACCCTCTCTCTAGGTATTGTGGTTTGAATGGTGGCCCCAAAGAGAGATGTCAACATCCTAATTCCCAGAACTTGTGAGTGTTACCTTATTTTGGAAAAGGGGTCTTTGCAGATATAATTACAGCAAGGAATTTGAGATGAAGAGATCATCCTGGATTATTCAGGTGGGCCCTAATAATGACAAATGACAAATGTCCTTATAAGAGAAACACAAGGGAGAGACTTCCATGGTGGCCCAGTGGTTAAGACTCTGTACTCCCATTGCAGAGTGGCACAGGTTCGATCCTTGGGTGGGGACCTACGATCCTGCACGCTGTACAGCATGGCCTAAATGAATGGATTAAAGAATTAAAAAAAAAAAGAGAGAGAGAGAGAAACATATGGGAGATTTTACAGACAGAAGAGGAAGTGATACGACCAAAGAGATGGAGCTTGGAGAGCTGTGGCCAGAGGCTGCAGTCAAGGACCCCTGGAAGCACCAAAAAAGAGAAACAGTGAGGAATGGACTCTCCCCTGTGCACTCCGGAAGTGCTGCCTTACAGACACCTTGCCTTTGGGTTTCTGGCTTCAGATCGAGAGAATACATTTTTGTTGTATTAAGCTACGGTTGTGTACTCAGTTTGTTACAGCATCCAAAGGAAGTGAATAAGCTAAGAAATCCCATCTATTTCTCATCTTCAGATTCCACCTATACATTTCAATCCCCAATCTGACTGTCCTCTGGGGCCACACTTATGCATCTAACTGTTGTTTCACGTCTGCCCTTGGATATCCAATAGACATCTCAAACTTAGTACGGCCAACAGAATTCTTGATTTCTATCTTCTGCATCCACAAATCTGTGTCCTTGTCTTCGCTATCAATAAATGTCACTGTCATTTCAGGCTTAGAGCTTAGGTCCAACTACATTATGGCTCCAGCAAAGAACTTAAGCATCATGCTTGATTCTTTTCCTCTGAACCCCATCTACCTAATTCCTAGATGAATCCTCTTGGCTACCATCCATTGTCTCTGACCTATGTTTCTGTTGTAACCTTCTAATTTCCTCCCTGCCTCTACTCTCTTCTCTTTCCACAAAAGTCAGTGTAAACTTCCTACAGTGTAACTCATTTCTTATCACTCTCTGCCTAAGATGTTCCAGTAGCTTCCCAATGCACTTATTAATATCCAAATTTCTTACCTTGGCCAATACCAGTGGTGCTCAACTGGAGGCTATTTGGCTCCTCACAACCCTGAAAACATTTGGCAATTTCTAGAGATTTGTTTGGGTTGCTATGACTACGGAGAGCCTACTGGAGCCCAGGAATGCTGCCAAACATCTTGCACTGTACACATTACCTGGCCTCAAATGTCAACAGGGCCAAGGTTGAGAAACCCTGCCCTATAGAGTCCACATGAACTGATACCTGCCTTCTGTTGCTTGATTTCCTTTTCTCTGTGTGTGTGCACATGTGTGCCCACGCCTGCCCAGTCAGTTCCTCAGATAGGCTAAGCTTATTCCTATCTCAGAGCCTTCGGATATGCTCTCCCTCTGGGTTGCAACATACTTTCCCTAGATCTTTGGGTTTCTGTATCTTCTTTAGTCAGGTATGAATTCTAATCTTGCATCCTCAGAGAGGCACGGCCCATCCAAAGCAGCCCAGAGCATCCTAACGCCAGGTGCTCTGCTGCACCAGCCTGTTTTACCTTCGATGTTGCTCTTCTTGGTAACTCATTTTATATTTTATGAGTTGGTGTTCGCTTCTTCCCTCTAAAGTTGCAAACTCCTCTAGGGTCTTTCGCGTTTGCTTCTGTCTGCCTGCATCGAGAGCCGCACCTGGCACAGAGTAAGTGCTTAATGGACATTCATCAAATCAAATGTAAAGCAATAGCAGATAGTTAAATTACCCATAAAATGTTTGGTCCAAAAGTGATGCAGTGAATCACCAGGAAGGCAGGCTTATTTCAAAGCTCTCACCAGTTTCTAGTATATGGCTCTTAGGATATTATTTTCATTTAAGTCTTAACACCACTGACAGAATGAGAAGCTAGGGCCGTGTTTGTGGAGAAGATGTTATTTTACTTTTGAGTCTGTTGTTCTGAAGACAGATCAGGCTTTCACATAGTAGATGACTGATAATCAGTTGTGAATGTGGTTGTAAGCAGCCACATAGAATCAATGAAAGAATCCCTGAGAGCAGAGAAGCCCACTGAGGGATTGCTTTCAGAGATAAAAGGCAAAGAGGGAACCTATGGTTAGGAATAGAGGAAAAAGGAAAGTCTTCAAAGAAAATAGAGAAAAACTGATCAGAAAAGTAAGAGGGAAAAAGTCTCAGAAGCCCCAATCATGGAGTAATAGAAGACCGTGTGTATATAAAGAAAGCATTGTTAATGCATTTTGGGAATTTTATGCTTTTGTGTTGGGAGTGCATGTTCCTTCCATTAATCAGTGAACAGCAAAAGTTTTTCTGGCAATGCAAAAATAAACTTAGCTATAAAATATCTACCAAGATGGTAATGAATATATTCAGTTCTTACTTAAAAAAAATAAACTCTGCTAAGAAATTTCCATAAATTGTAAAAGTTTTCAGGATAATCCTCAGATCCTCAATTTTTCTATTATGTATTTTACTTATTATGGGAAAACGTTTGCATTTCTAATAGTGCCAAAGTGTTGGAAATAGAAGTCATTTTTTTCCCCCTTCTCATCCTGTGTTGAGTGGTTGAGAAATCAGTTAGGGAGATTGGCAAAATTAAGAACTGGCAAGATCTTCCCTCTGCCTCAAACTGATCCAGTCATGTTTCCATGTTTGGAAGTGGTTTCTTGGGCTTATCCGCATTTTGTTGGCAGGTCATATCTTTGGAGAACGACAGGCACTTTTCTCCCTACCACCCGTTAGCCATGATCCTGTCCTCAAGGAATGCAAACTGTCTGTAATGTCCAGAATCTGAGGGCAAATAAACTGAGGACCAAGAGAAACTGTGGGGACAACCACTGAGCGAGAGCTTACTTCATCTCAGGCACATGTTGTTGACTTGCCTTGCGATAGTGTATTTTGTCCCATCATATGAAACGGGAAATTAAAGCAAGGACATATTTGAAAGTCAGGTAGAGAGTAAGAGTTAACCGTGCCTGAGAATGAATTCAGTTATTTCATTTGATTCTAAGAAAGAAGCGCTTCTATACCACCTTTAATGAGCGAGTCATTCTCATTCCTGAAGGCGGATACTTTCCACAAGCATCCTGGGCAGAAATCTGTCCTGTCAGACGATCGCAGTGAGTGTGCAGACAGTAGTTTCTGTCCTATGTAAGCATAGTTTCATCTAGGAAAAACTAAGCTTTAATCCTAGCTACAATTTCAAAGATGAGATAATTCATTTAAGTGATATTCACACAAGTTAACAGTCTAAGAAATCATTTTGCCTTACTGAGGTATACTATTAGTAATTGCTATTTCAGTGCTTAATATATCTACAATACTAAGGACAACTTATGACATTTGGATTTTCATGTCTTTAGACCTGGTCCCCAAACTTATTTTTAAGTTTTGCATCTTTACGTTTCTTTAAACATCAGATTTTACGTATTCTATTAATTGAATACACACGGAAATGAGGATAAACCAACTTTTAAAGATTAGTATTATTAAGTGTTATTTGTAATTTATTCTATTATCCATAAAACCTTTATTGCAGGGGTACATCCCCAGAGCCTCTGACCTAACAACCTGTATTAAGCTTTTAACAAAGGTCTGGAAACCTTGTTATTCATCTTTGAGCACTGCCTCCAGGTGGGTGCACAGTAGCGTAGACGCCAGAGCTGTCCCGAGACATTCCGTCCTTGAAATGGGCCTCCTTCTGCTCAGCCCCCGGCCAGGCGACGTGTGGCTCGCACTGAGAGGGGACTGCAGCCTCTAGGGGTGTGCACGGCCTGTGCTTAGGAGGAGGGCTGCCCATGAAAACCATCCCCTAGGTTTTCTTGGCTCTTCTCAACCTAATTCTAGAATATGGAGCGAGTGACAATGAATGTCTGTTAGGGATAAATTGGAGGCAAGGAAAAAAAACAACAACTCACCTGAGGAAACCCGACTCTTTGCAACCCCATGGACAGTAGCTTGCACCAAGCTCCTCCATCCATGGGATTTTCTAGGCAAGAGTACTGGAGCGGGTTACCATTTCCTTCTCCAGGGAATCTTCCCGACCCAGGGATCGAACCCAGGTCTCCTGCATTGTAGACAGACGTTTTACCGTCTGAGCCACCAGGGAAGTCCTTGAATATGGAGTGAGTGACAATAAAAGTCTGTTAGGGATAAATTGGAGGCAAGGGAAAAAAAAAAAACTCACATGAGGAAACCTTCAGATTTTATGTATTAGGGTTCCACTCTTATTTTCTATCTCCTTCCCACTCTTCTTTCCTCCCTCTCTCCATCATCTCATTTCCATTTCCTTCTTCCTTCCTCTCTCTCTCTCCCGTTTGATTTTTCATTAATCTTTGTTAGTTTTTCATGAAGAACATCTGTGGTAAAGCCATTTGTTTATTCATTCAACAGACAGCAGCTACTCTCTGTTAGACACTGTGCTAGAGACACATATGCTTTTCCAAATAAGGAAATCTCTGCCTTTAGGGGACTCGTCACGGACAAGAACATTAACCTTTATGGCAGAATGATGCCCAGGTGTTAGCTGGGACTTTCTGACCCTTTGAGATCTGGTGAAGATTAGAGGCGCACAGTTCCCGTGTCATGTCCATCTGAAGGCCCAAGAATGCCCCGAGTCCTGTTGCGTTTGCAGTGGGCTGTGCTCTGACTCCCTGCCTTCTGATGGACTCTGCATCTTGCAGCAGTTTCTTTATCTCTGTCCTGAACCCAAGCTTGGGTTGCAGTTCCTTCTCTTCTCTTCTCCCTCTCCCTATCTGCCTCCCCTCCTCCCACACAAGGCCATCTTGAAAACAAAACTGATAATGTTTCAAAACTTGAACTGAGAGTTTTGGGGTCATGGGAGAAGGCAGCAGTCAACTTCAGATGGCATTGGGCCATTCTTGTCGTGGGTCGGTCAGTCCCCGTCACCGGAACTCTCCCGTCGGTTTCACCCCGCGCAGCGCCCACAGCTGTGCGGTCTTCTGCAGCGCCGCCCTCCCCCCTCTCCCGCGCCGCCCTCCCCCCTCTCCCGCTCAGGGCCCCCCTCTTGCCGTGAGCTCTCCCGCCCCGACACTGCAGCTCCGGGGTGCTCTTGCTGTCTGTTGTGCAGAATCATTCTGTTCCTTGCAGGCAGTTCAAATCCAGGCCGTTTTGTTTCTGCCTAAATCCGCCCTGATGCTCAGGCGAGGGGCTTTTCATGGTAGAGAATCCACTGTCTGTTCTCCGAACAGAAGGCAGTTGTGGTTGCGCCGTTTTGCCCTCCTTTACAGGTACTGACCCACTCAGACACCCAGTCAACAGCATTTGCTGGATGTCTGCTATGTATCAGGTACCATTTTAGGTCCTGGGAGTACAAGTTCGAAAAGCAGAGGCACAGAGGTCCTCTCCTCTGTGGATTTACGCTCCTGGCAGTATGCACAGGATGCTATGAAAAGAGAATGCGGAATTACAGATCAGAGACCGCCAGGTGTGACAGGACAGGCTGGGCTGATCTAGGTGGATCCTAGGATGGCGGTTCAGACAGAGGACTCGGTGACAACGGCTGTGAAGTTCTCCACCAACCAACAATTCAGGCTGCTGGTATGAAAAGGGAAACAGAAAAGGTGGTTGCTTTCCGTCATCTCTCCCTCTCGCTCCCATGCCTCGATACTCAAGCATATGTTTCAGGCAGGAAGAAAAGGCAGACTCTCCCTGTGTGCATTTCAGGGTGGAGTGCACAGCTAGGACAGACCTGAGTTGGTTTCCCTCACCAGAGGCTAGGTTACTGGAGCACAGCGCCCTCCTCCCCTGGGCAGATTCGCGGTGAGGGGCGAACTTCTCTGCAGGCTCCCCTAGACAAGGAAAGCCAGGGTATGACCGGAAGGTCGGGTCATGAAAGCGCTGTGCAATTTAGGACTGGACCCCAGAGCTGCTGCTGGGTCATATGGAACATTTATGCAAAACTTAAAAAAAAAAAAATTGCCACTTCTTCTGGGATGATACAACCCAAATATGGGGGGCAGGGCTTGGAAAATGAAAGATTTCCCCAAACAGTTCCCTTTGGGCAGGGTGCAGTCTGAACAATGGTGACCTGGTTTGTTCTGGGTTGTCCAGATTCTGTAAATTTATAAATGGATGAAGTTCTCCCAGGACCTGAGTCCACTGATGTAGTGGAAGAGTGGGTCCTTCCTCACAAGGCTCTAAATAATTAGTTAGTAACATGGAAGTGTTTAAGGATCTGTACTTCGCAATGGGTACATCTTTTTCCTCCTTCTTATCCAGTTATTTAAAAATAACAGTAACAATGGCTAGCTTTACTGGGCGTGCTTGACAGGTTTCAGACACTGTGTTATATTGTTTACAGAGATTAAGTCAATGAATTCTTAGAATAACCCTGTAACTTAGGTGGATATTGTAATCCCATTTAATGTTGCAGAGAAAGAGGCTTAGGTGGTTGAACTAGTTAGCGGTTTCTAACTTAGCGCCCGTTTTAACTCCCATTCTATCCTGGCTATTCCTTTTTCCCCCCTTTCCTTTCCTCTTTTTCTTCTCTCTCTCTCTGTCTCTCTCTGTCCTCTCCCTCTCTCTCGCTGGGGGGAAAAAAGTCTTTCAGAGGAACCATGTTAATAAGGTATTCCTTGAGCTTCCTGATAACTCAACAGTTGACCTTTTAGCTCTAACATTCCTAGACACTGGCCTTTCTAAACAAAGAGCTTCTCTTTGTCCTTTGCTTCCCTTTGGGTTTGCTTCAGAGCCAGGATTCTGAAAATCCTGGCTCCAGGGTTCCCACACCTAATCTTTAAAGGGTGGTAATACATTTCAGCATACAAACAAGAAAACAAAGCTCCACTTTGTCCTTGGCCTGAGGCTCTGTGGCTTTCCGGGCCTATCCACCTAAGGGCAAAATGGGGAACCCTCCCATCCTAGGTCATTTCTAGAGAACCATTTGCCATCTGGGAAAACACTCTCTTCCAACAACACAAGAGAAGACTCTACACATGGACATCACCAGATGGTCAACACCGAAATTAGACTGATTATATTCTCTGCAGCCAAAGATGGAGAAGCTCTATACAATCAACAAAAACAAGACCAGGAGCTGACTGTAGCTCAGATCATGAAATCCTTATTACCAAATTCAGACTTAAATTGAAGAAAGTAGGGAAAACCGCTAGACCATTCAGGTATGACCTAAATCAAATCCCTTATGATTATACAGCGGAAGTGAGAAATAGATTTAAGTGCTTAGATCTGATAGATAGAGTGCCTGATGAACTATGGAATATAGAATAGTTATGTTCATTTTCTATCTTTCTTTGATAGTTTCTATACAAAGAGGTTCCGTGCTTTTCCCCCATATGGCATGGATGTGAGTGAGAGTGCTCAGATGTGCCCAGCTTTTGGCGACCCCATGGACTGTAGCCCTCCAGGCTTCCCTGTTCATGGAGTTTTCCAGGCAATAATACTAGAGTGGGTAGCCATTTCCTACTACAGGGATCTTCCCTACCCAGGGACTGAATCTACATCTCTTACATCTCCTGCATTGGCAGGCAGGTTTCTCTTTTGGTTTGTTTTTAACCACTGCACCATCTCTATATAATTCTGTTAGTTATTAGCCATCTCCTCAAGAAATCATAAGATATATAGCATTTCAAGTAAAGTTTATAACACCAGAGCCTCTGTGGTGGTATTCCCTTTGACTTTGAAAAACTGACTTTACAAGAAATACAGAGTCTACTTAAAATGTATACCTCTCTATAGACCTTTAACCTTTCTTAGCGAATGTGACATAATGAGGAAAAACAGCTAATCCATAAAATGTCTCATTTTGGTGAAAAATATGTAACATCCAATATATTAACATCCAAATAAGATAACCGAATGTTCTTGGTTATTGGTTTCCAGAGACTGTTGAACATTTCCTTGTTTGGCCTTGGAAGAATTTGCTTGGGATGTCAGCCTGGCCCTTGCTGAAAGACTGCAGACTTAGAACAAAGCAAGCTGGCTAAGAATAAAGCAACTAGTGAAAATGAAAGTAAGAGGTCTTGAGCCCGAGGCTTAGTGTGTGTTCTTTAAAGAAGGAAGAAATTGCCGCAGGGGTCAGGAGAAAGTCACTGGTGGCCCCTGAACTTACTAATGTCAATCAGACCTCCCGTTCCAGATGGGTAAACAACACCAGAAACGAAACGTTTCAATGGGACAGTTACAGCAGTGGCCTGGCTCCACTGAGACGTCTGTTCTATCAGAGGTCATTTCACCACTGGGCATACAACCATGTCCCCTGATGCTGACATTCCTACATCGGAAGGGAAAGTGAATGACAGACTTTCCAGATTGAAGCCTAGACTTCGGAAGATCACAGCTAAGAAAGCGTCCATAGCCAATTCTGGCCTCATTTCATAACATTTCTAACCAAGATCCAGTGCTGGAGAGAAGGAAAGGGACCAGATTTAAATGAGTTTACTGAGGTTAAAAGAGCAGTGTGAGAACTTCCCTGGTGGGCTAGTGGCTAAGATTCTGGGTCCTCAATGCCGGGTGCTCAGGTTCAATCTCTGGTTAGGGTACTGGAACTGACACAGCCAAAAAAAAAAAAAAAAGAGCAATCTCTTCTTTTAGTCCTGAGGTTAGGGTTAGGAAACGACAGGGTCCTACTTTCAAGATCATGAAATATATATTGACTTGCCACAGACAGAGAAGAATTTAAAGCTTCAAATATTTGACGTTAGCAGGGAACTCTGCTCAGTGTTATGTGGCAGGGTGGATGGGAGGGGACTTTGGGGGAGTATGGATACATGTATATGTATGGCTGAGTCCCTTTGCTATCTATCTGAAACTATCACAAGATTGTTAATTGGGTACACTCCAATACAATATAGAAAGTTTTAAAAAGACAACAAAAACCAAGTATGTGATATTACTGGGTTTATTTTCCCCTCTGGGTTTGATCCCTGGGTTGGGAAGATCCCGTGGAGAAGGCAATGGCACCCCACTCCAGTGTTCTTGCCTGGAAAATCCCATGGATGGAGGAGCCTGGCAGGCTACAGTCCACGGAGTCACAGAGTCGGACACGACTGAGCGACTTCACTTCCACTTCTACCTCTTGAAACTTTTGCAGAAACAAGATCAAGATCATTTGAATACTACTGCATTTCCAAGTTAGTATTCCCAGATCTTTGTGGCAAAATAAAAAAGTGAAGAATGAGAGGAATGAGGAGACTACTCTTCTGCTTATGGTTTAACTTCTGTCCAGTTGAGAGAATCCAGTTAACTTTTCAGGTCGGGTAAAGAGAGGGCCTTGGCTCATTAGTCGACCTCAAGGGCCTGTGAGCCTCTTAAATTCATTGCTAATATGAACACAGCACTCTATCTCTGATAGGCTACCGCAGTTTTACTATCTCCTGTGCTACAGAAGTAAATTTTAGATCAAGATCCCAATGTAGTATTATCTTCACTTTTCTGTTATATTAAATTGAACTGTAAGTCCCTGAATTGCTGGGTAGATAGCTCATTGTACTTTGTAAACATTCTATATGGCTACAAAAATGAATCTGAGACCAAAAAAAAAAATGTACTGTCTTTCAAACCACTTACATGTGTCATGTTTAAAATGGAAAATGCAGTTGTATGGAAAGAAACAGTTCTCTCCAGATTGTATTAAAAGGTTTATGTGATCAACTAACAGTGCTTTTACTGCCCTCTGCTGCCTTAAGGAGAACACTGGATTTGGAAAGCCTAGACGTTTCACTTATGGTCATTGATATTAATGTTCGCTGGCATATTCCAAGTGTAACACTACCCAACTTAGAAAATCCCAGCAATGAAGTGGCTAATGGCTTGAAACCAAACAAGCTCTATGTTCTTGTGAGTCAGGATTTTCTAGTCTTCTCAGATTTTATGAAGTTCTGGGTGTTCTTTCTGCAAGATTACTAATACATGGAAGTAGCTGTTTATTTAGAAGTGGATTATAGGGTATTTTTAAAAAACAGATCAGTTATCTTTTAAAACATGAAAAAATTAGTAGAAATGGCAACAAAAGTGATTTACTAATAGATGAAACTTTCCATGTGAGTGAAGCGTAATAGAATTGCTTTGTGGTGATGTTCTATTGTTTGTATTTTAATACTGGATGCGTAATGCATTGGAGAAGGAAATGGCAACCCACTCCAGTATTCTTGCCTGGAGAATCCTAGGGAGAGAGGAGCCTGGTGGGCTGCCGTCTATGGGGTCGCACAGAGTCAGACACGATTGAAGCAACTTAGCAGCAGCAGCAGCAACATAAGAAAAACCATGAGTGATTTTTATAGTTTCCATTATACCATCATCTATTTTCAATTAACAATATTAGGTGACATTTCTGTTCATTCTCTAGGGCCTCTGTTTAATAATGATAACAAAAGATCACACTGACATTCATGCAGTTGCCTGGAGATGTGCTTGTAATTGTATTAATTACGCACTTAACGGAAGCATTTACCTGAAATCTCATCACTCCTGAGTTACAAACTATCAGCAGATTTCATTCACTTAACAATTATCTGTCAAATGCCTACCATGTACCAGGTACAGACTCTTGGATGAGTAAATTGAATTTCTGACTTGAGGTGGTCAACAGTTTAGTGAGAGCAAAATGTATTATTGAGACATTTCCACAGACTGTGCTTCTGTCTGCGTCAACCTGGAATTCCAGGAGTTTGATTATTTCCCATTGGGGTCCAGGGCTGCTGCTGCTGCTGCTAAGTTGCTTCGGTCGTGTCCGACTCCGTGCGACCCCATAGACAGCAGCCCACCAAGCTCCCCCGTCCCTGGGATTCTCCAGGCAAGAACATTGGAGTGGGTTGCCATTTCCTTCTCCGAAGCATGAAAGTGAAGAGTGAAAGTGAAGTTGCACTAGTGACTAATTCTGTCGTGCAGTACTCCCCACTACAAACTAAGCAAAACAAGAATGGATTTTGCATCTTTATTTTTTTTTAACCTCATTTTTTTCACTTCATTCTTATTCTTTTAATAACTTGATACCTCCCTTGGAGAAGATGTATGCATGCATCTTTCCTAACTCACCAAACACAAATGTCTTTGTAAATAATAAACAGATAAATATACTTCTAAGTACACATAACCTTATTTTATCGTTATAAGTTGAGAGGAGTTGTAGTAGAAAACTGACCTTGCTATATCCAATTACTGCCTAAACAGAGAGCTGCATTCCAACATTCCAGAACCAAGGTGAATGATTTTGGTAAATTATTCTGACATTTAACTGGCTGGGAGTCAATAAACCTATTTAGCAAGTTAGTTTTTTTGGTTACCAAGAGTGTGTTTTGAAAACACAAGGAATACTGAAGGGGCTTTGCTTTAATCTTCAAATGCCATATAAGGAATACTCAGGAATACATATAATACTCAGAAATACATATAAGGAATACTCAGAAATACTTATAAGGAATACTCAGGCTCCATGGTGAATACTTGGATAAATCTTTCCCTTTTGTTACGGTTAAGATAGGCATTTAGTTACCCTTGCTTCAAAAGATTTCCAGGATTAAGCTGATGAGGTCATACTGTAAGATGTGCAATGGGGCCTTGGTTACCTTTCCATATTTATGACCTCTGAACAACAACCCCAGACTTCTTGAGCATCTTAGCCAAGCCCGGCCTGTCTCTCTATTTGGTCACCTCTGTCTTCCAGTGTGGACACAGAGTGGCCTTCTATCTAGGCAGCTTCTTGCAGTCTCTTCCACTCTGCAGTCAGCATGGTTCTTCAGCTAGCTGAGTCACAGGAATAAGGCAGGAAGTGTACTGTTTACCTGCTGTCCGTCAGCACTTACCAAATATCCAATGAAGTAAACCATTCTAAACTAAGCAATATTCTAAGAGCAAGTTCTTTAATTTTTTGTATACAAAAATAAACATTGTGCAATTTTAGGGGGCAATAATGAATCGCCCCTTTTAATTTCTGAACCAATTAAGAGATAGACCAGAGTAAGATGGAGCTAGAAAAAAAAAATCAGCTTTACTATTGGTAAAGTTGGCCTGGAGAACATGGTTTGAACCATATTGGACTTTCTGCAGGTTGCCTTCATCTTGGAAGTATTTGCAAGTGCAAAGAAACCTGTTCTACCTAGAAGAGTTATAGGGGCTCTATATCTCCTTGCCAATAAAAGAATGAATGAAGCAACCAATCAAAAAAGTTATTTCTGCCTTCCTCAGAGGGACTTCCATATAAATTCCAGAGTACATGGAATCTTTTGTTTTGACCCTCAATGACTCTTTGCCTCTCTGGACTTGCTGGCTACTAGCACAGCGATCTCAGAGGAGGCTTCCAGACTGAAAACCTCTGGTGCCAGTGAGAGATCCTGTTAGCTCCTTTCCGCTTCCTCCTCTGCTTTCATCTTAAAATACAGCATGTTGTTTTCTGGTGGGAAGGTAGATACATTTGATTTGTGAGATCTGCTCAGTGCCTCAGGCCAGCTGTGTTGGCTCAAGTAGGATTAATTTAAACACCAGCTCTGGTTTAGTAGCTTATTATTAATCAATCAACAGATGTTTATTATGTGCCTTTTAAGCAAAGCAAAGAAAAATGCAAAACAAATCCATGACTCTTAAGAACCGGGAGCCACATCCTGCTGACGGTTATGTTATGCCAGTGTTTCAGGACAGCAGAGGACTGAAATGCCTAACTTGCACAGTCTACCTTTCTTTTAGGCTTTAATTTCAGATGATCAATTTTAGTCACAATAAATGTAGACTGGAAAATGGGACTTTGACCTGAGGCTAATAGTACTTCCTTTTAGGGAACTAGCATGTTTTAAGTTAGGCTAATATAGCACTTCCTTTAGGAAATTGAGATTTATTAGATTAAGGTAATGGGCCTCCTGACTCACCCGTTCACAGACAAGAAAGCTGGCAACGAGAGCAGCTGACCCTCCTGGGGGAAAGTTTGCTTACTTCCTGGCTCCTGAAGCACAAGTGAGCCACTGTCCATGAGCACAGTCCATTCAGACCGGTGAGAGAAAGGACTGGCCATCACCAGCTTTACAGTTCACTGACCTTACTCCTTGGAGAAAGGATGGCTCGTGGCTTCTAGGCTCTTAACCAATCAGGTAGCTCCCTCTACAGAGGAAGGTGACAGGAGACATCTACAAGGGTCTTATTGTCAGGAGAATGAAATTTCCTTCTTTTAAGAAAGAATGTAAAGGGGAATGAAGGTCTCCCTAGTACCAAACTATTCTATATGGGTAGACCTCACAGGGCAGTGCCAGCGACCATCCCAGATTGCCCTGAACACAACTGCACATTGATATGTAGAACACTATTTAATGTCTTAAATTCTGATATTAGAATTATCTTAACTCTCATCAGAAGAAGACAGAACCATAGTTACCATTCATATAGAAAGAGATCAGAGCCTACGAACAAAATCTCCTTGTGTTTCCCATCTGGGAAAATAAAACCTTTTATTTATTTTTTTCTTCCCCCACTCTAGCCTCAAAACGTGGGAGCTAATTTGAAATAACCGATAAGGAAGCCTAGCGAATCTGTCTCTTGTGTTTGATTCCAGTTTCTTTCCATCACCGTAGCATTCCCCTCCTGGGGTTGTTGTCAGGTTTAAAGAGGTATCATGCTTGGAAACGCTTCACCGGTTACCAAACATTTTATGTCGCGTATCTCTAGCTTTGTGTCCTGGCTCTCCCATGTCCTGGCTCTGTGGCCTTGGCAAAGCCGCTGCGGCCTCTCTGAGGCTGTTTGTCTCCATCTTGGAGTGAGTGCTTATCAATCTCAGTGCCTCCCCTGCAACCATTAGAAATGAAGTAGACGTTATAGAATCAGAAATACGTATTTTGGAGGCTGGGTCATCCCCGCCAGCCTCCTGCTTTGTCTCCCATCCACATCATTATTTTTTGCAGGCAGCAAATGTAGCAGAAAATACCTGAACTTTTGAGTGAAACAGTCATGGGTTTGAATTTCTGTTCCGCTGTTCATGAGTTGTGTGACCATGGGTAAGTCATCCAGAAGATCACATCATGGTGAGAAGAGAGACCTATATTCAGACTCATGTCTGAAAGAAGAGAATTATAGTACCACTATCAGACTTTTTCCTCCTTTTTAGAAAGTAGTTTATACATTAGAGAAGCTTCATGTCTTCAATGAGTCATTCACTTGTAAGGCGTACCTGCGCACTATGTCTGTGCACGCACACACACCACACTCACATAGAGGTCAGCTTCCTTCCAGGTTTCTTTGGGGAAACCATTGCCGTGATAACTGGCAATTTCTGTTACTGTGATGAGTGAGGACGGGTTAATCCTTATGCCTGTTAGCTTTGGCCAACCAAAAAAATTTCCCTTCATCAGACTGTAAATATGTGTCCTGCCAAGTACTTTCCACTTAATTTTTTAAGCTTCACGTTTGTCAATGGAAACTTTATGCATGTATGCTGAGTTATTTACTGAACTCAGAGTATTATTGGACAAATGCCAGTTCATATCCAAGAAACTCCCCCTCATAAGATAACCCACCCTAAATAACCACATTTTCCCCTTCCTTCCTTCCTTCATTTTATTTTTTTTAACAAAGTTTTTAATTTTAATTAGGATCAGAACTAAAAGAAACCTAGTTTCATCCTGAAGTTACATAAAAGTTGTATTGATTACACCCATCACTGGTCTCTGAACTTATAAGCTAAAAGAACCATACTGAAATAAGCAATCTGCCATCATGCAGACAAAATATAAATTCTGTATTGACCTGTTTTCACAGAAAGGGAAGACAGGTGTTAAGGTTCCCATTTTATAGCTGAGAACACTGACTTAGACCAGTCAGCCACTGGTTTACCTTGGTCACCTGATCTACACTATGGAAAGGAAAACTGAGAATTTAAATTAAAGTCCAACTCAATAATTATATATTTGATCTAAGAAGAGAGGCCTTTTGCAGCACTTTCAGCATTTTAGCACCCAAGGGGAATGATAGCGGCAGCCCTTGGGCCGCTTTTCTCAGTGGGATGGGATGAGAAAGGCTCACACGGGTGCTGAATCATCAGCGCTCTCATGCCCGAGATTCCATACTCAGGTACCGAGGTGGACTTTTTAAGAGCCACACTGTATAACAGATTCTTTGAGTATGAATATTCAGTCCATCCATAACTCCCTTCCCCATCCTCGGCCCTTGGCCCAGCAAACACCAAGCCCCAGAATATTGTGTCAAACAGTGGACCACTTGCCAGATTAGGATTGAATTCCCCTATAGCTCCCTCAGCCATAGTCATGACTTCCACTCCACACCCATCCCAGATAACTCTGATCCTCTCATTTGCCTTCTAGTCTCACTTCAACAATTCAGTTGATTTTAAAACATGCCTCTGCTTGAATACTTACAACATACTCAAATATAATCAGTGCTATTACTGAAACATCTTGGAAAGAGAGCTGGGATTTTAGGGTTCTCTCCCCACACTATTGATTCTCCTTCCTAGATTTCTTTGCTTCCACCAATGACACCACCATACTTACAAATTTGCAGTCATTATTGATTTCTGCTTCGCTAAAAATCCGGTCTGTCACTGAGTCTACAGTTTTTGCCTCGTACAGTATTTCCTATCACCTTCCTTTGGGTTATTATAAAGCCCAGTCCAGGCTCTCATCACTTCAAATGTGCACGACTTGAATGGCTTCTCAGTTTCTCTCTCTTCAGTCTTTTCCTCTCCAGTCCATCCTGCATGAGTAATAACTTCTCTTCTCTGTTGGGTTATATGCAAGTGCCTCATCCCAAATTTAAAATTGTCTTTAGTGTGATTTCACCTCACTGTTGTTGTTTAGTTGCTAAGTTGTGTTCGACTCTTTGCAACCTCATGAACTGCAGCGTGCCTGAGCTTACTCACACTCATGTCCATTGAGTCTGTGATGCCATCCAACCATCTCATCCTCTGTTGCCCTTTTCTTCTCTTGTCCTCAGTGTTTCCCAGCATCAGGGTCTTTTCCAATGGGTCAGTTCTTCACATCAGGTGGCCAAAGTATTGGAACTTCAGCTTCAGCATCAGTCCTTCCAATGAATACTTAGAGGTGATTTCCTTTAGTATTGACTGGTTTGATATTCTTGATGTCTAAGGACTCTCAAGAGTCTTCTCCAGCACAAAAGTTCAAAACCATCAATTCTTTGGTGCTCAGCCTTCTTTATGATCTGACTCTCATATCCGTACATGACTACTGGAAAAACCATAGCTTTGACTATATGGACCTTTGCTGGCAAAGTGATGTCTCTGCTTTTGAATATACTGTCTAGGTTTGTCATAGCTTTTCTTCCAAGAAACAAACGTCTTTTAATTTCATGGTTGTAGTCACCATCCTCATTGATTTTGGAGCCCAAGAAAATGAAATCTAACACTGTTTCCACATTTTTCCCATCTGTTTGCCATGAAGTGATGGGACCAGATGCCATGATCTTAATTTTTTGAATGTGGAGTTTTAAGCCAGCTTTTTTTACTTTCCTCTTTCACTTTCATCAAGAGGTTCTTTAGTCCCTCTTCACTTTCTGCCATTAGAGTGGTTATCATCTGCATATCTGAGGCTATTGATATTTCTCCCAGCAATCTTGATTCCAGTTTGTGCTTTCATCCAGCTGGTATTTCGCATGTACTCTGCATATAAGTTAAATAAGTAGGGTCACTATATACAGGCTTGACGTACTTGTCTTCCAATTTTGAAACAATCTGTTGTTCCATGTCCGGTTCTAACTGTTGCTTCTTGTCCTGATACAGGTTTCTCAGGAGGCAGGTAATGAGATTTGGTTTTCATGTCTCTTTAAGAACATTCCACAGTTTGTTGTGATCCACACAGTCAAAGGCTTTAGTACTGTCAATGAAGCAGAAGTAGATTTTTTTAAATTCCCTTACTTCTGTGATCCAATGGATGTTGGCAATTTGATCTCTGGTTCCTCTGCCTTTTCTAAATTCAGTTTGTACATCTGGAAGTTCTTGGTTCATCTACTGGTAAAGCCTAGCTTGAAGGATTTTGAGCATCATCTTGCTGGCATGTGAAATGAGTGCAACTGTAAGGTAATTTGAACGTTCACATCACTAATTCACTTTTATTTTCAAAGACCTGTCAAACACACCCTCCCACCCTTGTGAGGTCAGGCTCTGCGCCTCTCAAGAATACACTGTGCTTTTTCCTACCACTGTTCTACCATACTGAACATTATGAGTCACACATAGCCCAGCTACTCAGTTAAAGGAGCTGGAGAAAGAACTGCACATGGATGGCTAAATAATTTGGGAGACAGATTCCCTAATCTGTCTAGTACTAGCACTAGACTGAAGCTGAAGCTCCAGTACTCTGGCCACCTAATGTGAAGAGCTGACTAATTGGAAAAGACCCTGATATTGGGAAAGATTGGAGGCAAAAGAAGAAGAGGGAAGCAGAGGATGAGATGGTTGGTGTCACCGAGTCAATGGACATGAATTTGAGCAAACTATGGAAGATAGTGAAGGGCAGAGAGAAGCCTGGTGTGCTGTAGTCCATGGAGTCACAAAGAGTCGGACATGACTCAGCAATTGAATGACAAGTACTGAAAGGAAGAAAGTGTAACAAGAAGAATGGAGTTTGGGAAAGATATGAGAACAGAAAACTGGGGGTGGTCTGAGGCAAGCAGTTCCTTTCAGAAAGAGCCAGACTTCAAGAGTGGGGATGGACTAGTATATGGATGACAGACAGCTGTGCGGAATCCAAGACAACCATTCTGAGAAGCCTAGTTATAGAGACAGTTCCAGGGATAGCTATTAACTGGTAGTAGAGTCCAGACATTCAAGTGAAACCAGGTGTCCATCCTGGGAAAAGGAGGGTGTATGAAAAGGGCAAGAAGAGACTCCCATTGCAGAAGAGCTGGTAACTCACAAAGAGTAAGACCAGCAGGAATATGGTTACAGGATTGTTTCTGTAGAACAAGGCAGAAGCTCGTCGAAACGGAGTCACCCAGTGAAAGCCAACAGCAAGTAACCCAGTCTTGTGCCCCTGACACCCAAGGCTAGGAATACGTGTTTCAGAGCCTGAGAGGGAATCTACCACAGTAAACGATTCTGGGCTTGAATCTTCTTCTCCTGCCACCATATTTATGATCCTGCACAAGTTGCTTAGCTTAACTTTTGTGAGCCTTGATTTCTTTATATATTTTTGTGTTAGTTGCAAATGGCTTGCCATTTGCTTCTCCAGGAGATTTTCTCGACCCAGGGATCGAGCTCAGGTCTTCCGCATTCCCGGCAGATTTTTTATCATCTGAGCTACCAGGGAACTTGGGAAAATAATGTTTTACAGATTTGGTATGATGATTAAATAAAGTGCCTGCTGTGGCACCTATCACTTAATAATAGGCCTGCTGCCCACTGTCAGAGCTGCTGAAACCACGCATGCCCAAGCAAAGGACTGACCTCTTGGCTGAGCTGGGGCTAAGCCTGTAGGTGGCATGTAGCCAATCCAGACAGAGGACAGAGAAGAAAGAGCCCAGAAGCTAGAAGTCAGGCAAGGCCAGATGCTGGGATGTTTCCCTTCCCCATTCTTCTCTCATTTCTACCAATCCTGAACATGACTCATTCTCAACGCAAGCCCGCATTTTCTGAGAATCCAGCTCTGTTCTAAGGATGCCTTTGTTTTTTCAGTCCCTTTGAACACGCTTCTTGCTGTACAGTATTTGACCCTGTGTAGTGCTACAGTCCCAGTTTTGACATTTCAATTAATCCCTAAAATTGATGGTATTGCTGTTTGCAACCTTGCAACGACTTCCATTCAGGAGTTCTGCAAAGCTGGTTTGAGGTAGTGGGTCACTAGCCAAGTGAGTGAGCCCAGGAATCCAGCCCCATTGTTGTCCAGCATACCTCTGATGATGTCAAGTTGTTGCTGCATGAATATTTCATGGCAGTTATATGCTGTTGTGGAATTTGAGGATTGGGAGTTTTCTAAATTCTCCAGACGAATTCCTAAATAACATCAGGGGCCTACAATATGATGATTTATTGATTTTTAGATTCCTCTTATTCTTTAGTCAGATTTAGTCAGCTAAATTTCAAGCCTTTTTATGAATGAGCTGAGTTTCTTTTATCTCGGTTCCCTGAAAATTTAGCCCAAAGTTGCCTTCAGAACAAGTATTCAACCTGCAGTTGTTGAATTAATTCAGTTAGCCAACAGCAAGTAACCCAGTCTTGTGCCCCTGACACCCAAGGCTAGGAATACGTGTTTCAGAGCCTGAGAGGGAATCTACCACAGTAAACGATTCTGGGCTTGAATCTTCTTCTCCTGCCACCATATTTATGATCCTGCACAAGTTGCTTAGCTTAACTTTTGTGAGCCTTGATTTCTTTATATATTTTTGTGTTAGTTGCAAATGGCTTGCCATTTGCTTCTCCAGGAGATTTTCTCGACCCAGGGATCGAGCTCAGGTCTTCCGCATTCCCGGCAGATTTTTTATCATCTGAGCTACCAGGGAACTTGGGAAAATAATGTTTTACAGATTTGGTATGATGATTAAATAAAGTGCCTGCTGTGGCACCTATCACTTAATAATAGGCCTGCTGCCCACTGTCAGAGCTGCTGAAACCACGCATGCCCAAGCAAAGGACTGACCTCTTGGCTGAGCTGGGGCTAAGCCTGTAGGTGGCATGTAGCCAATCCAGACAGAGGACGGAGAAGAAAGAGCCCAGAAGCTAGAAGTCAGGCAAGGCCAGATGCTGGGATGTTTCCCTTCCCCATTCTTCTCTCATTTCTACCAATCCTGAACATGACTCATTCTCAACGCAAGCCCGCATTTTCTGAGAATCCAGCTCTGTTCTAAGGATGCCTTTGTTTTTTCAGTCCCTTTGAACACGCTTCTTGCTGTACAGTATTTGACCCTGTGTAGTGCTACACTCCCAGTTTTGACATTTCAATTAATCCCTAAAATTGATGGTATTGCTGTTTGCAACCTTGCAACGACTTCCATTCAGGAGTTCTGCAAAGCTGGTTTGAGGTAGTGGGTCACTAGCCAAGTGAGTGAGCCCAGGAATCCAGCCCCATTGTTGTCCAGCATACCTCTGATGATGTCAAGTTGTTGCTGCATGAATATTTCATGGCAGTTATATGCTGTTGTGGAATTTGAGGATTGGGAGTTTTCTAAATTCTCCAGACGAATTCCTAAATAACATCAGGGGCCTACAATATGATGATTATTGATTTTTAGATTCCTCTTATTCTTTAGTCAGATTTAGTCAGCTAAATTTCAAGCCTTTTTATGAATGAGCTGAGTTTCTTTTATCTCGGTTCCCTGAAAATTTAGCCCAAAGTTGCCTTCAGAACAAGTATTCAACCTGCAGTTGTTGAATTAATTCAGTGACTGCATCTTGTTACCATTTTAATTTTTGTAATTATAGACAGTCATTTATTCCAGTTGTCTAGTTACACCTGACATAAAATGTGACATTTGCATGGTAAACAGGGAAGTAAAATCAAAAGAATTGGGTGTAATACTCATTTTTTTTAACAAGAAAAGAACTACAGAGTATCTGTAATGAAATTTACATTATCTTGTTCTGTTTACAGACTGTATCTGTCTTCCAATAGATTTTCCACTTCTCTAATGACTTGCTGAAATGGAAAAATACTCAGCCTCCTTTACAAAGTAATAATTATGAGTACCCAACCACATCTCCCTGCTTCCAGATTATGTTTCTTCACTTTAATTTTAAAAGACTGTTCCTTTACTTTGGAAAATGATGGCAAGACTTTATGGCTAATTACAGCTACAAATATATCATACTAATTACTCCAGACATGACACCACACACACACACATACAGCCCTTCTGCTGAAAGGTGGCTCTAATGTTTTCATGTGTAGGACTCTAACTTATTTCATTTTGTCCAACTTATTGTTTCACCCTGTGCAGGGACTTTGAATTGAACTGCATTTTTTCCAGTACTACTTCCCACCACGTACACACTCACACAACATTTCCAGTGCCATCACTCTAAGTCAAACTTCCACCTTATACCTGGGCTAACTCGATAGTCTTCCAGAGGCTATTTTGGTTTGGTCACTTTCTCTTTAAAATATTCTGTGCATTGTTCTGTGCTTGCAGCCGTAAAACCCCTCCCTCCCCTCAGAAATAAAACTGTTCCATAAACCCTTTCCTGAAAAAATTACCTAAAATCCCACCCTTAACTCTGTGTCAGAAGCACATATTACTACACGTGTGTCTAGTAGTCAACTATTTACTTTCTTATTTTGTGGTTGTTTACACACATCACTTTTTACTAGATTGTATGCACTTTGTGGGCAAGGACTGTGTCCGGCCCATCTTCGCATCCCCATATTGTTTACTTCAGTGCTTTTCCTATAATACATGCTCTGTAAAGATTTGTTCACTGGGTGAACATTCAGCATCTATACGATATTTTCAGCACAATAATGGAGTACATCAATAGAGAAATCTATTAAGGGGCATACAGATCAGGCCTCAAAAGTTCATGTAACTATGAACTACATGTTTGAGCAATTTCATAAACTATAATCTCTTAATAAAACGACAGATGCCTATATGAAAACACAAAGTGGAAAAGAAAATTTTTCTGCATTTACTTGGCATACCTGAACTAGAACAGTGGCTGTTTCTGATGCTGAGTCCCTTGGTCGGGTACTTAATCTGTATCACATGTTATCAAGAGAGGGGACTGAAGCCCAACTATTATTCATCCGTACTTATACGATCTCAACTTAAACACTACAGAGGGAAAAACTTTCAGTGGTTGAGAAATAAAACTGTACACATTTTATGTTCTATTCTGTTTTTAAGTGACCTTAAAGGGAAAGCTTCCTGGATGAAAACAAATCTTATTAATTTTATTAATGATGGCTCCTACTAGGAATGAGACACATGTACAGTGTATTAAAACCTTCCATTTCTGGAAAATTTAAATTCTTTTTAGGATATTTTTCTTTAGGAGCCCATTCAGACCTTATATCTTCCTGAGAACAAAGTTGCAATTAGATCTTATATATAATATATATGACATTATATATATATTAATATGTCGTTTTCTTTAAAAAGTTGTTATTCTGTCTATGCTCCGTAGTATTTTTTCCAGTGCATTCCTTAGCTGTGATCTTCCGTTTTCTGGCTGACTTTCCTGATAGAGTATAACCACACTTAATCACATGCCCACCCTCCTAGACTGGTGTTTGCTTGGTGAGCTCTGCCCAGTTCCTTCCCTGGCCTCTGTTCCCCAGGAGCTGTGGGATTGCAGTGATTCACATCTCTTCCTCTTCTCCCCTCTTCCAGCACACACACACTTGGTGTCATCCCAGAATGCCAGAATCAGATGAGCCTCATTTTACAGGGAAGCGTTTGGACTGAGAGCCATATATGATTTCACTTAAGAAGAAAAAGAACGTCACCAGTGAGCGCCACCATCACCGCTCAGTACCTGTCCTGACCACAGAATAATGTAGCTGGAAAGCAAAGAGGCATAGACCATCTGATCCAGTGGTTTCCAAATGTAGATTTATAAAGTGAATGCAAGTGGGCTTGCTGTTGCCTAAAGAAGGAGGAGGAAAGGACTCTGAATCCTGGCCGTAGCCTGTGGGCACACCCACGTAGCAATCTTTCAACCGCTAACCTGAGCTAATGTCACAGTGGCAGATGAGGAACCTGAGCCCAGAAGATTTAAATGAGTCTCTCATGGTCACATAACTGGTGTGCAGAGATGATTCCAGATCCCAAGTTACGAAGCTCAGCGTTCTTTCCCATAGCACAGATAACGGATGAATTAAGAGCTCGTTTCGACTCACAGGACCAGCCCAGTTCATCTCTGTACCCAGCCAAAGAGCAGTGGATGAGACCTAGTGTTTTCCCACTCAAAAATCATCCATCATTGAAGGATTTTCACAATTGACAGAAATCACCCCAAACAGCAGAAGGAGTGTGGCGAACCACAAGGGACAGCACCACGGGCGTTTTTAGCTGTCCCCCCTGTTCCAGGAGGGGCTCTCTAGCTGAGTGGCCAAATACCCCGCAGCCGACCTGCCTCTTCAGTCCAGCCCAGAACAGCCCAACGCATCCTGAGTGGGCTGTTCATCCCTCTGAGGGTGGTCTCTTCCCTCTTCCACCAACAACGTGGGAAGCTAACCATAGGCATTAGAGGGCCTCGATGGTGGCCAGTTAGAGCAGAGTCCCCACAGAGCCACCATCACAGGCCCTCCCCAGCAGTGCCCTCCTCCGCAAGCCGGCCTGTGATTAATGTAATCGCCCTAATTGTTGGCCTCCTTTTTGAGTCTTGGCCACATGAGGAAAAGTTGAATGTGTTCCCTGAATGCATTCTTTCCAAACAACTGTGTGTCCTTAGTTGTGGAACATGATGTCACGAGTTCTGATGAGGGGGTTGCCCTTGAGAAGCTGAAGACTGTCCCCAAAGGCCCAACGGAGCCAGTTCAGCCCATATCCCACAGCTGCATCCCTGTGGCCGCACATGTGCAGACAGTTCCTCTAAAATGAATACAACAAGCTTGTGGCTCTTTTGCTCTCTGATTAACAAAACAAGCTTGTGGCTCTTGCTGTTGAACTTTTTACTCTATAGCTTTTGAGAGAACACTGGGAAATAAAATCTTCTTTCTCCCTCCTACTCTTCAGACTTGGCATACAATAATTTTTGTTGTTGTTGTTTTTCTGGTCAGAAGTTAACTGTTAAGTCAGACAAGTCTGGTTAGAAACTCGGTTTCCATCCAGAAAAAAAATAGGTGTTTGTTCTCCAGCCAGACCACTTGAGGGCAGTGTAGCCTTAGAAGTGTGCTTTGACCAACTAATAGGCTGCCTAAGAAGGAAACGGACAATGTGGGTTTTATATATACACTGCTCTACTGGAATTCAGGAAATAATCTGTAAACAATAAGAAACACTCCCTGGGAGTCATATCAAATTTTAAAGTGAAGGAATAAATGTATAACTTTAAATGTACTTACATAATTTTCTTATATAATTGCTTGAGGCAGGCACAATATAAGCCACTCATATGAGGGAGATTTAAAATTGGAGTGTTATTACAAAAATAAAGAAGAAGAAAGGACTAGGACAGCATAAAAACAAAACAAGCTAAACTGAAATATATTAACCTGGGAACAAAATCAGGATATGTTTGCAGATCCTTGTGATCCTCTTGGAGGACACAGTTTTTCACAACGAATATGTCCTATTATAACCGTTTTTAACCTGAGCAGAAATGCTGCTTCTCTGCCTTTCTTTGGTATTCTGGGAGTAAATCCAGGATGGGCAAGTGAAGATAAAGGAAGGAGGCTTACAAGGAAAGGGAGGAGACGAAGGAAGGCATAGTATTCTGTCCTTGAGAATCACCGATTGTGAATTCTGGGGAAGTGTCTGCACTGACCCACATCACAGGGAGGCATAGTGACTCTACTCATCTCCCACATAACCCCCATAAATTGTTTGTGCATACCTTTTGGTAGTTTTCACAGGATGTTAATAGACAAGTTGCAGTTGCTGATTGCGTTCTCTTTCCAATATCAGTGCGTAACAGAGCCTGTGGTTGTCTCCCGAAGCCCATCTGGAAGGAATGCTGTGTCCCTTGCCCTGCTCTTCTTTATGGGCTACAGAAAGAACATGACAATTCTTGAATACATGTCCAAGATTATTCAGAGACCAAATGTACTTTCAGCACAACTCTTTCGAGACTGATGGTGAGGGAGCAAACCTCCAAAAACCTCCCTCAAGCATGGGTGTGGGGCGGGGCGGGGGGTAAGCTTAGCTTCTCTCTTGAGAGGGCTGAGGAGATAAGGTGTCAACTCCTCGGTTTTCCTCCCTTCATTTCAGTTTTTCCCCTTTGATCTCTTACAGCCATCTTGCTCCATTAAATATTTTTCCTTTTCTCATCCCTCCCTTTTCTCCTCAACATTTTCCACTGCACTTGCAGGAAAAAGAAAAAAAAAAACGTCCTTTCTCTGCCTTATTCCCTTTCCCAGGTCCTTTCCTCTCTCCCTCCGTTCATAGTAGGTTTCTTGAGAAAGGTCTTCACAAGGCCCCTGCACCCTTGCCTCCCTTCACTCTCTCCCTTGCATGACTGCCCCTCACCGCTCTCCAGATCAGTAATCTGCTCACCACCAGGCTGTCCACAGACTTGCTTTCAGCGCTTCTCCTCACTGCATCATATCTGTGTTCCCGCAGTGAGGTGTTAGCCAGAAACCCATGCTTCTCCCTTTGAAGCTTTCCCCCCAGGACTCAGTAACGCAGGTCCTCCTCGGTCTCCGCTGAGCCGGCTTCTTCCGCTCTCCCCTTACATGTGGAAGTGTCTTAGTCCTCCGTACCCGTTTATCTTCCTCTTTCAAGCTCATCTGATCCCACAGCTTTAACTTCCAGCTCTTTGCCCTTGACTTCCCGGTATATATTTCTCTTCCAGGCTATGTGGCTCACGGGCGAATGGAATATTTGTCATTTCACAAACAAAAATTTCCAAAACAGGGTTCATCTTTCCCGCACAGCTTCCCCATCTCCTTGTCACAAAATAGCTTCCCCTCCTTACCATTCTTCAAGCCTCAAGACAAAATTTCAGTCATCTTCAACTCCTACCATGCCATTTCTAAGCAGACTGGATGGGAGGAAAGGATGATGAATGTCTTTTTAGAGTCTCTTATATTCAGAGTAACTACTCTACTTAATGCCTCATTTCATCACCTGGACTTTTGCAATGATTGCCAGACTGGTGTCTCTGTCATTAATCTTTCTCTTCTCCATTACTATCAAACCAGTATTGGGACATTATCTATTTTACCAAACAGTTGTCTCCATACAAAAGAAATAGGTTGCATTAGTTGCTTCCAGAATTAACGGCAAGGGCACAAGGGTGGAAGGGAGGGAAATTTTACATTCATGTGCCATCGTGTTCCTTTAAAATTCTGTGCCCCATGGATAGATTAACTACTAAGAATATTGTTTAATAGATATACAAGGTCCTACTGTACAGCTCAGGGAGCTATGCTCATTATTCTGTGATAAACCATAATGGGAAAGAATATAAAAAAGAATTTATATTTAGTATAACTGAATCACTTTGCTGTGTAGCAGAAATTAACACAACCTCATAATTCAACTATTTTGTTGTTATTGTTTAATCACTAAGTCACATCTGATTCTTTGTGACCCCATGGACTGTAGCCTGCTGGGCTCCTCTGTCTATGGGATTTTCCAGGCAAGAATACTGGAGTGGGTTGCTATTCCCTTCTCCAGGGGATCTTCCCAACCCAGGGATCAAACCCACATCTGCTACACTGCAGGTGGATTCTTTCCTGCTATGCCATGGATGAAACCAAAAACAAAATTTGGCTGCACTTCCTGGCATGTATAACTTCAACTATACTTCATTAAAAAAAAAAAATCTGTTTTAGTTAAACATTGTGTTACCTATTAAATTAAACAAATGAAACATCCTTTTTTAGCTACTCTTTTCAAAATCCTACATATATTGCCTTCAGGACAAAAATCAAACTTCCTCCTATTGTTCGGAGCTCTCTGAGGTATGGTCACAGCCCACCCTTGTAGCCTTTTGTCTAATCTGCTCCATCTCACGCTCCACAGGCGGGGCATTTGCCAGCGCTCTGGATTCTGAGGTGTCCCTGCCTTTGTTTAAACCTTTCCCTCTGCCTGAGGTGCTTTTCTTCATACCAGATGCAGTCCTCTCTTCCTTCCAGCTTCACCTTAGATGGCACCATTTCCAAGGTGCTTTCTTAGATCCCAGCATTCAGAAGGACTCCTTCCAGTCTTCAGGTTTCCTTTTAAGGACTTGCTGATTCTGTCAAAGTCAGCCTGGTTTTGAAATTACCTGTGCACGTGATTGTTTTTATGCCGTTCAGTGCTTTTCACATGGTGGGTTCTCCGAGAATGTTTTCTGAATGACATTGGTCCTTGGTACACCAAGAAATCCAAAATTAGCATTGTTTGGATATGAGACCCAAGGGCATCTTCGTGTCGTCCCGGGTGCTGGCACTGTCTTTGAGAAGTACACAGCTTGGTGGGTTCCCTCTAAGTCAGTCCTTCTCTAGTCGTGGCCCTGGACCACCTGCTACAGGAATACCTGGAGTCCTTGCTAAAATGCAGATTTCTGGGGTCCATTTGAAATGTGATGGTTTAGAATCTCTAGGGGTAGGACTGGGCAGTCTTATAAAAGCCAGCATCCCAGAGTGATCCTCACATACAGACCTTAGGTTTGAGAGCTCCTGCTCTAATAGGGTAGAGCAGGAGCGGGCTTTGGGGGAAGGCTTTTAGAGGAGAGCATCCCTGCGATTTCTTCCCGGAGATCTTCAAGCTGCTGCTGCTTGTCTGCTCAACCTCCCTTGGCATCTGCAGCCCTTCAGCCCTGCTTCATGCGCCTGGCTGTGCCTCGTGCTCCTGGAACAGGACTCGCCCTGTCTCTCCTTTCAAGAGATTGACAGCAGAGCTGCTAAGCTGATTCCCTGCAGTATCTGGTGCTGGCACCTCTCAACCAGAGAGGGGTGCCTCAGGTTTCAACAATAATCTCGCCTTTTCCCCACCTTCTCTTCTTCCGTAACCGCTGTGAGCAGGTGATTCTCTCTGTATTGTAGACATGAGAATTCTGGGGCAGGAAAATGTTGAGAGCTGCTTAAGCCTCTGACATAGTAATAAAGTTAATGTCAAAGCCTAGTCATCCAACCTGGCATCCCTAGAGACCATTTTGTCAATCAGTAAGTCAATCAGTTCATCAACAAGCATTTACTGAATGTGGATGAGGCATCCAGAAGGGTCTTGTTTTAACATCTGCTGGCTGGGCTGGACCCTGTGCGAGCTTGGGTCAGTGACCTTACATTCTCCCTGACCTAGGATCTAATTCTGTACTGTGCCATCCACAGTTGCCTGCCTTTACGGTTATGTCAGATTGCTCAGCTGTATTTCTCATGCAAACCGCCATTTACTACATAATTCTGTAGCCCTTCATGAAGTTAAGAGCAGCAGAAGTAGGCCAGCTCCTCCAATGTGACCAGTTGTTCAGCAGTCTTAATTTGATGTTGTTCATCTGAAAATGCTGAGTTTTCCTGGGACTTCCATAGAACTAAAATGAGCAACTCAACAAACAAGTGTATGACTCCATGAAAGAAAGTTTTTTTTTTTTTTCTTCTAGCCTGCCATTCTACGTTACACTCAAAAATTCCCACTCAGAAGGCAGGGTGGGACAAACTGAGAGAGTGGCACTGACACGTATCCACTACCACGTGTCAGACAGACAGCACGGGGAGCGCTGAGCTCAGTGCTCTGTGACGACCTAGAGGGGCTGGGGGCGGGGCCGGGGGAGGCTCCAGTCTAATAGGGTAGAGCAGGAGCGGGCTTTGGGGGAAGGCTTTTAGAGGAGAGCATCCCTGCGATTTCTTCCCGGAGATCTTCAAGCTGCTGCTGCTTGTCTGCTCAACCTCCCTTGGCATCTGCAGCCCTTCAGCCCTGCTTCATGCGCCTGGCTGTGCCTCGTGCTCCTGGAACAGGACTCGCCCTGTCTCTCCTTTCAAGAGATTGACAGCAGAGCTGCTAAGCTGATTCCCTGCAGTATCTGGTGCTGGCACCTCTCAACCAGAGAGGGGTGCCTCAGGTTTCAACAATAATCTCGCCTTTTCCCCACCTTCTCTTCTTCCGTAACCGCTGTGAGCAGGTGATTCTCTCTGTATTGTAGACATGAGAATTCTGGGGCAGGAAAATGTTGAGAGCTGCTTAAGCCTCTGACATAGTAATAAAGTTAATGTCAAAGCCTAGTCATCCAACCTGGCATCCCTAGAGACCATTTTGTCAATCAGTAAGTCAATCAGTTCATCAACAAGCATTTACTGAATGTGGATGAGGCATCCAGAAGGGTCTTGTTTTAACATCTGCTGGCTGGGCTGGACCCTGTGCAGAGCTTGGGTCAGTGACCTTACATTCTCCCTGACCTAGGATCTAATTCTGTACTGTGCCGTCCACAGTTGCCTGCCTTTACGGTTATGTCAGATTGCTCAGCTGTATTTCTCATGCAAACCGCCATTTACTACATAATTCTGTAGCCCTTCATGAAGTTAAGAGCAGCAGAAGTAGGCCAGCTCCTCCAATGTGACCAGTTGTTCAGCAGTCTTAATTTGATGTTGTTCATCTGAAAATGCTGAGTTTTCCTGGGACTTCCATAGAACTAAAATGAGCAACTCAACAAACAAGTGTATGACTCCATGAAAGAAAGTTTGTTTTTTTTTTCTTCTAGCCTGCCATTCTACGTTACACTCAAAAATTCCCACTCAGAAGGCAGGGTGGGACAAACTGAGAGAGTGGCACTGACACGTATCCACTACCACGTGTCAGACAGACAGCACGGGGAGCGCTGAGCTCAGTGCTCTGTGACGACCTAGAGGGGCTGGGGGCGGGGCCGGGGGAGGCTCCAGAGGAAGGGGGTGTACGTCCAGTTGTTGCTCATTCACCCTGTTGCACAGCAGAAACTAATAGTGAAGTGAAGTGAAGTTGCTCAGTCGTGTCCAACTCTTTGCAACCCCATGGACTGTAGCCCACCAGGCTCCTCCACCCCTGGGATTCTCCAAGCAATAATACTGGAGTGGGTTGCCATTTCCTTCTCCAGGGGATCTTCCTGACCCAGGGATCAAACCCAGGTCTCCCACATTGCGGGCAGATGCTTTAACCTCTGAGTCACCAGGGAACTAATACAACATTGCAAAGCAATTATACTCCAATTAAAAAAAAAATTAAAAAACCCAACTCAGCATCAGTGACCTTCATTTTGACAATTTGAAATCCTTTTACATGCTAAGGTTTATTTTTAAATTCACTCATGTGCCCCAACCCTATACCCCTTTCCCATATCAACAGGCAGACAGAATGTTCTTGTGCTATAGGCCACATTTACTGACACCTATATTTTCCTTTATTTTCTAACAATCACATGGAGACCGTAGGCATAAATGTACAGCACAGTTTGCCACTTTCCACCAGCTTAGCATTTTATGAATCGAAGATAGCAAAGTAAGTTCGATGTATCTAAAAATGCGAGTTTGGGAATAGTTTATCCTGTATTCTTCTTTGAATTCTCCCTCTATTTAAGATGTATCCATGGAATTGAAGTGTCGATGTAATAGTTCTCTCCTCTTGCCTGCAGGTCAGTTGTAATAAATCTAGGATGTGATGAAAAAAATAAATAAGTAAAATAAAAATGTCACTCTTGGGAAGTGCCAAGAGTGTCTCATAGGTTATCACACATTCTGCAAGGTCACTCAGAGTGCTGAAAATCAGATTTCAACAATAATACCTGTTGGGAGATAGTATCTGAACAGAGTCACCAGGATAAGATCTGAAAAGATGATGGCCTTTTATCTTTCTTAGACCTGGTATGTTTTTAAAAGTAGCTCAGAAACTTGACTTTGATCTCAGCCGGCACTGATTGTATCAAAGGTGTGTAAGGGAAACACTGCTGGCCTTCCCGGATTGGAGAGGAGGTAGCAGGCACGTGTGGCCCCTTCTAACTGGGCTCCCCACCGTGGGCAGCAGAGACCAGTCCCTTACTGAGAGGGATTTTAGCCAGCAACTCTGCCTCTACATCGTTCCACACGCGATTTTAGGCTGATTGTTGTACACATGCTCTTCCTTTTTCCATCTCATCTAGCGATTAAATGAATGCCCTGGCTGGATCAGAGGAACCAGGAAACACAGTGTTACTCAGCATGCTGTTGACATTTCCTCTAAAGCTTCCAACAACTTCCCCTACCAACATCTCTGAAAGGGCCAAAAACTCCAGTGGGGTGCTGGTAGCCCACATGTGTGGTGCCCTGTGTGCTGTGCCTCACGCGGCAACACCACCACAGTTTTGCTGAGTTATGCCAAGACCAAGTCTCTTTTGGATATCTCATTATCCTTATCATTGTTCTAGGTGAAATTACACATAAATAATCTCTAATGAGTTAATTATTGATATCCAAATGGATGAGTATAAAAGTTAATGGACTGGATCAAGTTCACAGAACAAGTTAATAAAGGTAGAACAGATGGAGAACTAAGGTCTAGGTCCTTCTTCTAGAACTATGATAAAATTCCCTTTCTCTCAGAACATAGTCAAACCCACTCAAAAAACATCAAAGAAAAGAAATCAAATAATACACTTCTCATTCTTTAGAATTTCACTTTGATTCAAAGATAAGGTTGTCTTAGTTATTTCTAGTTTGACTTTTTTTCAGATTATTCAAATATCCAATATGCACCAGAATCATTGCTTTTAGACTGTTAATACTGATGCATCTAAGAACAGACAAAGAATTAGATGGCGGTTTAAATACACTAGCAGTGCTATTGCTATGTTCCATTTTAATTTTTAAATAGTTATTTTTATAGTCACATTGCATCTCTAGGTGTTTTTCGTTTTTCTATATTTATAAAAACATATAAGGACTATATTATCATCATAACTCTACAGAAAAGGAAAGTGACATAGAAAAGTTATGTAACGTGGAAAATAACTATCTCAGTGCCTGACGTGTAATAGTTTCTCAATATATATTAGCTGAAATTATCATTATTTTCCCCAGTTTCATACAAGCTACTAAATGGGGGAATTTGAGTTCAAACACAAAACAGAATGCATTTGGTACTATGCAAACATAGCCTTGATTTGCAAACTCAATTTTATGAGCAAAACGCTATTTTCATCCTGTTTATTTGAACAACTAGAGCAAATATTGTATAAATTTTGTCTGTCAATATCCCTAACATCAGTTTAGATACATGTGCACCCGTGTCTTCTTATTATTTTTTCTGTTTTGGTTTTGTGTTTAGCTTTTCATATTGTACACTGTCACGTTTTTAAGAGCACTTTTAGGCCAAATAGGAAGCTCATTCTCCCTGGAGATGGGAGGAAGGTGTTAATGGAGAGACACAGAAGTGAAATGAAACAACCATGTTGGAGGGAAGAGCAGGGCACTTCCCTAAAAGCCAAGGCTCCTAGCACAGCCTTATACAGCAGGTTGGCTGACACCTCTTTCTAAAAATAGGAATTGCTTGGACTCTACAAGGTGGGACATTTGGATTCTGTTTTATTTCTAACTGACGTTTTAGAGAGTGCATCCAGTATTTCTTTTAGGAAAGCTCCAAGGATTGTTTATTTATAAGTTATTCTGAAGAAAGTCTATAAGAATTCGGACTTCTATTTGTAAATTAATAAATGACTGTACCTTTCATTTTGGCAGAAGGAAGGGATTCAAGTAGCATTAAAATGAAGAGCTCTAGATCCAGACCCCCAGCCCTTTTCCCTGGAAGCACAGATGTCAGAGCTCCAAGAACCTCCCTCTTGGCTCTGCTCAGGCGCCCTTCTCTGCAAGAGGCAGTGGCTGAGGAGCTCAAAAGGCAATGTACACCTCCCTCTTCTTCTTTCTCTTCTCTTTGTTATTCTTCCTCCTAAAGTTTAGTAACTTCAGTCTTAAAGGTCTCTAGACTTTCACGGAAGGCTCAGCTTTGATTAGAGTTCCTTTCAACTGGTTCGGCATGATTAAAGGTTACTCAGCTGGTATGGATGATGAGCAGCAAGTCTCATAGTTTGCCTTATCGATTAAAAAAAAATGAATAAGGGCTTCCTTGGTTGTTCAGTGGTAAAGAATCTGCCTGTCAATGCAGGAGACACAGTTTCAAACCCTGGTCCAGGAAGACCCCACATGTCATGGGCAGCTAACTCCATGCGCCGCAGCTCCTGGGCCTGTGCTCTAGAGCCTGGAAATGACAGCTACTAAACCTCATGCCCTACAGCCCACACACCACGACAAGAGGAGCCACCACACTGAGAAGCCCGTGCTGCAACAAAGAGCAGCCCCTGCTTGTGGCAGCCGGACAAGAGGCTGCACAGCAACGAAGACCCCACACAGCCAATGTGTAAATAAATTTAAAAAATTGTTTTTAAAAAAATGAATACGGTGGTCACACGAACCAGAGTCACTAAATTAGGTCATAATGAGGCTTTGGAAATGTATTTGAATTCCTGAAACCAGTGATCTTACCTACAAAATTTTACGTTTCTACACGAGGCAGCTGATTTGGAAAGGCATCTTAGCCTAGTCTGGGCTGAGTCTCAAGCTGTGTTAGCCTGGTGCTTTTGCCGAAAAACTGAATACACTTAAAAGCATCAGGCCCTGGGTCATGATTATGCCTGTGAGACCCTGTGCCCAACCTGGGGAGGAGATTGTCAACTTCTTGGGGACTGAACAGCATGTGCAGAGAGTTTTGGAGTGCAGTGGGGAAGAGCTAAGGCTCTGGCATGATTAAGACTGAGAGTCGGGACCTCAAACTGTGACTCAGATTGGCCTATGACTCTGAACTTGTTTGCACCATTCTCTAACTGTTTCGTGTGTGATCATATCTCCCTAGCAAGCTGAAAGAATCTGAAGACAGAGCGCATGCTATTTTTGATTTCCCAAAAGAATTTGCCAGAGTCATGGGCTCACCTTGTGGACTGACTGACAACTCCTGGTAGCAGTGACTTCAGCTGCAAATAAAGAGAAAGTGTTTATGTTCCAAGTAACAAAGGGGTGCGTCCCGTGGCCATGCCTCTGTGGTGCTGTGCTGATCACTAAGATAGAAACACCAGACGAGGCAGTAGGAAGTCAGATGCACTCAGGGCTAGGGAATCTTGTGGTGGAGACAGAAGAAACAAGGGGTTGGATTAAGGCCCAGGGACTTGATGGAGGAGAGCAAACTTGTGTTTAGGCTTGGGCAGAAGCTCTCTGGGGAGTGGGTGCTCAGTATTAGCAGCAGTCTCGGAGAGCAAGCCTTGAGGCCACAGACGTCCTCTTTCCATCAGTAGACAGACCCAAACTCACTCATTCATTTATTTTTTAACTCTGATGTTAGGTATGGCATGGCTCAGTGCTGTGGACATAAAAATGTTTATATGAATGGTCTTGGCTTCCAGGGGTGGTATGAACCAGCAAACAGATAAGTATGATATCAAGCTTCCAGCTGTATGACAGCATGATCTAATGGAAAGGGATTTTGCAAAAGAGGGAAGGGGTCCTAGCTTTGGATCTAGGTTTTGACACCTATTATGGGTTGTGTGACTTGGATTTTTTGAGCCCGTTTCTTCATCTGTAAATCTGGAAAAAAAAGTACTATCTCTTAAAATTGTTGAAAGGAGAAATATGTATAAATAGTCCCTGCCACAGTGCATGCGATAGAGTCTCAGAAAATGTTTGATCCTGTGCTCCATAAGAGTAGTATATACAATGTGGTGGGTGCTTAGAGGCAAGAACCAATAGCTGCCCAAGAAAGAGGGGAGGCTCTACCTAGAAATTAACATTCTTTGCTTAATCTTGAAAAAATAAGAGCCTTGTTCAGTCCCTTATTTGGCACATGACTGGAGAGCACGATTATGAATCAAGGATTGCATTAGAAGCCGGGACACAATGGTGAACAAAACAGGTGTGACCCCGGACCTCTCTCTGCCACAGGGAGGGGCAGGCCAAAGCCAAACAAATAGACTCACTAAGGATAAACAGAGGGGCTGAGATGGGGGAATTGTGACTTTCAAATGTATTCAGGGTCTTTGGGCAGGAGTGCTAGGCTAACGTAGCTTGGGACTCAGTCCAGCCCAGGCTAAGATGTCTTTCCGAATCAGCTACCTTGTGTACACATAAAATTATGCAGGTAAGGTCACTGATTCCATGGCTTCAAATTCTACTCCCAAAGCCATTTCTGGTCTCATTCAGTGACTCCTTTTGGTGTGACCACCTTATTTATTTACTTTTAATCAAGGAAGGGAAATGCAAGTCCTTCTGCTCGTAATCTACAACAGGTGAGTGATCATCTAGAGAAATTTTAATCAAAGTTGAACCTTCTGTCAAGGTTTGGACATCCTTACGACTGAAGTGATTAGACTTTGGGAGAGAGAATTAAAGAAGAGGAGAGAGAGAAGGAGAAAGAAGCATGCTGCTGTTGAGGCTCCCTTTGCAGGGGACTCTGAAGGGCTCTTGGGTTGAGCCCAATTGGAGGCTCCTGGTGGCACTAACGACTGTGCTTCCAGGGAAAGGGGCTGGGAGGATGTCAGTTCTGATATTAGCCAACAACCAAAGGATGGGAAGGTGTTAGCCATACAAAGAGAGAAGGGAAGAAATAGCATGTACATGTTTTCTAGGCAGAAATAGCATGTACAGTTGCCATGAAGCAGAAAAGAGCTTGGCTGAGCAAGGACAGAACAGAAGAACAAAAAAGAAGGTAAAGACAGCATTTAATGAAGTCCAACAAAAAAGAATTCATGGGAATTCACGCCAGAGTTAGCAGCATGTGCAGAGGTGTAGACTCCCACAAGAGCCTAGCATGTTCTGAGTATTGGGAGAACTTCACTGTGGCCACACTCTAGGCTGCAGGAAGGGGTGGAGTGAGGCAAAGATGGGGCCACGGGATGGGGCCACGGGATGGGGCCACGGGATGGGGATCCGCCTGTGGCATCTGTGGGGACCTTGCTTGTATGGTAAGTGAAGACTTAGATTGGACTTGCTATTTGCTCTTAGGTGTGAAACTCTAGCCTGTCTCAGACGCTCCTGCCCACCTTCCAAGCCTGTCTCTAAGCCCCTCACTTACAGAGCTTTCTTCACTGCCCTCCAGTTTTGGGGCCTCCCAGGTGGCGCTAGTGATAAAGAACTTGCCTGCCAATGCAGGAGACAAAAGAGATGCAGGTTCCATCCCTGGGTCTGGAAGATCCAGGAGGGCATGGCAACCCACTCCAGTATTCTTGCCCAGAGAATCCCATGGACAGAGGAGCCTGGTGGGCTACAGTCCATGGGATCGCACAGAGTTGGACATGACCTAGCACACACACACTCCTGTTTTTGTATCCTGACTCCTCTTCATGATTGCAGCTTCTCCGCTACTCAGCTCTGAGGCAACTTCTGGTGGTTTTATTTAGAGGCTGTACTCTGGCTCTGATTATAGAGAAAGTATCTTCTACTCTGGACCCCGGGCAGGTAGTCAGGCAAAGCTAGGCTTATTTTATTAAGGTAACTACTAAACCCAAGTAGAGTAGATCTGAGAATTAATGGGAAGTCAATGTTAGTCCTTGAAGAGTAAAGCAACTTGAGAGAAATATTTATTAATCCTTTGACACTGATTTGCAGAATTAATTAAAGAAGGAAGAGACTGAAGGCAGGAAGCCAAGTGTGTACTATGTAGGGATGGGGTGGGATGGGGTGTGGGAGTGGGTGTGTGTATTCTTTTTAAAAGGAAAAAGTCCTTTACAAGGTAGAAATGAAATAGGAAACACAATAGAGTGTGTGTGGTTGGCCATTGTAGAGAAACATAATTTTAGGGGATTTAAATTTACTTGGAAACTTTTTACATTAGACAAATTTACTTCATTTTATGAGGTCTCTTGATGTCAGTTGGTTTAAAATTCAGAGGAAAAACGTAGTCCATTGGATCAGATCGTCAAGTGCAGCTTGTTAACATGTCTGCATGAAATTCTGCTATCTTCAAACAACTTTCCACTCAACTCTTGGACCCATCCACTTGCTGAATAGTTTTGTGTAAGCCAGCAGCGCCCCTCCCTCCTCCATTTACTCCTCAAGCACAGTTCTCTTAGCAGACAGATTTCTTGGCCTATACTCCTGTGACCAGGATTTCATCCTATACATAACCCACAGCCTCCTAAGGTGTTCTTAGATGTCTGTTGGGAACCTCTTTAACTCCTTCCAGGTCTTTTCTTCCTCTCCACACTTCTTTCTCTTCCCCACATTTTTCCTCCATACATATACACACACACACACAACACACACACACAACACACACACACACACACACACACACACACACACACACACACACACATGGGCTTCCCTGGTGGCTCAGATAGTAAAGCATCTGCCTGCAATGCGGGAGACCTGGGTTTGATCCCTCGGTCAGGAAGATTCCCTGGAAAAGGAAATGGCAACCCACTCCAGTACTCTTGCCTGGAAAATTCCATGGACAGACGAGCCTTGTAGGCTACAGTCCATGGGCTTGCAAAGAGTCGGACATGACTGAGCGACTTCACTTCACTTCTTCATACATATATATGTGTGTGTGTATATATATATATATATATATGCTTTTTGCATTTGAAATATTATTCTGAATTTTCTAAATTGTAAAGGATTCTCAAATGAATGTTTGTCTTCAACGGGCTGAGAATACATTCTATTAGCAAGTTTGATTCCTGAACTAACAGTGATGGAGGGACGGTATGAGTTCATGCTTTACCTGCTCTTACCCAGCAAGTTGGGAGAGACACAGTCTAAAGCCTGACTGGCTGATCTCCAGTCCTGTGCACTGTCCCTGATCTAATAAATGCTCCCTTTTTATTGCTGTTGAACATTTAGTTCTTTTGGAGGTCTCTGGGTCAGTTACTGCCACCATATTAGGCAACCTTCTGACAAATTGTTTTATACCTACAAAGAATCTAAATGTGGCATCCTCAGACCACTGGGCCCTGCTGGTGATGTTTTAACTACTCAGGGGATGAAGCAGATTACCAAAAATATACCAATTTTAGCAGAAGACACTTATATCAGCGACAGCTGGAGCACCACAAAATCTATAAACACACTTGTTACTCATCTGCTGTGCCGGTTGGGCAAGCAAGGTATGTGGCCCACTTGAACATCTTGTCGTGGAGAGGTTTCCTAGGAGGGCCTCCGGACAGAACCTGAGATGAGAAGAATCACATGAGCTTGGCATTCAGAGCATTAAAGTGTGTTTTTGGTTTAGTCCTGATATGAAAGAGGAGACCTGTCACCTAAAGGAATGTAGAGAGCTGAGGGATGGAATGACAATGGACTGGATGCATTAGTATGAGCACTTGTTGATTCAACACGTGAACTGGGGTATCATAAAAGTCTGAGCACTGATTGATTGCCAAAGTTTTCTTTAAAACTATTCAAGAGGTTCTGCACCCACAGCTCATCAGCTAGAGGGGGGGAAAAAAAAGCGGAGTGTTTTGTAAGAAGCAAGAGCTAATTACAGTGCTAATTTAGCTCATATGACTGTAAGCTTGACAGGAAATGGCATGTAATTAACATGAATGTATTGGAAATCTGAAGTTCAAAATGCCAGGCGTTGTAGAGCAAGATGTCCTTTGTTTATGGCTTTTGGTTATTTAGTTAATTTAATTTTGTCTTTTGTTTATCCAAATGCCTGCCCATACAAGAATAAGATTATCCTGATGGGAGATGTGGTAAACCTAGATTTTATGATTAAATTGTCTGGAATCTCTAACCAAATAACCATAGATCCCTGTATCATAAGTAATTTATATTGATTGTTTTATCACTAACTAATAAAAATACACACAAACAAATGTATTCTCATGATGTATTCAACCTATTCTTCTAGATTTCTTGAGGGTACAAGCAATACTTTTACTTCCAATGCAATTCTCCATAGGATCTACTTGCTATGAACACTCAGCTGTGCGGTCTCATGATCTAAATGCCCGTGATTATTTTACCTATTGTTGCAGGATGATTCCAGCCTTTAGCTCTCATCTGTAAAGTTCTTTAAATGAGTCTTTGTGATGAATCAAAGCCCTTTTTTTGTTTGTTTGTTTTTAAAGACAGAAATCAGACCACATCCTAAGTTAGGTACTTGAAGGGAAATAGATATCTCAACTTGAAGTCTGCGTTAAGCTCCAAGTGGAATGTATATAATGATAACAGCAACTATTAATACTGTTTACTACTTGTTGTATGCCTATTGCTGTGAGGAACACTTTATATAGATTATGTCAGCCATTCCTCTTGATAACCCCACGGGTTAGGCATATCATTCTCTGTTCACAGATGAGAAACCGATGATGTATACAGTTAGTAAGTGAAGGAGGAATTATTTAGATGCAGACTTGTGTGATTCTGTCAGCCCTGTTTTGAGAGTGGCTGTGTGATGTGTTATGTAACTTTTGATCCTGGAGCCAGACTGCCTGGGTTTAAATCTTTCCTCTCTCATTTGCTATCTGATAACAATGAGACCTGGGCCAAGTGACTTATTCTCTTGGTACCCCAGTTTTCTCATTTGTAATGTGGGAGACAGTGGTAGTATCTATCTTTCAGTGCTGTTCTGAGGATTAAATGAATTTGTATACAAAAAGCTCTTATAAGAGTGTTTGAAACATAGAAACATATAATATAGGCTATTGGCATTACTCTACCCAGTAGGCAAGATGTCTTTCTAATAGCCTGAGTTCATAAGTCCCAAACAAATCCATCATCTTAGTTTCCCTAACTTGCTTCCTTTACTTGACTGATGCATTGTCATCCAGCAAGGTTTTCCAAATCGGAAAACTTTATATTCAACTATTGTCTCATTGTTGACATAAATAAGCCCCTAATTTCTGTCAAATTCATAAGAATATTATAAACGTATCCTGTCTTCCCCATCCCACCAAGAGTCACTGCCTCATCATGTATTGTCTGAACCTGTGCTGACTATTGAACACATGAATTATGGCTAGTTTGAATTGTGATGCACTATAGGTAAGTATAAAATGGGCTTCCCGAGTGGCTCAGTGGGTAAAGAATCCACTTGCAGTGCAGGAGACGCAGGAGACATGGGTTCGATCCCTGCGTGGGTGAGATACCCTGGAGGAGGGAATGGCAACCCACTCCGGTATTCTTGCCTGGAGAATCTGAGGGATGGAGGAGCCTGGAGGGCTACAGTCCATAGGGTTGCAAAGAGTCCGAGGCGACTGAAGTGAGCATGCATTCATGCATGAATATAAAATACACAGCAGGGTACAAAAACAGAATGAAAAGCGAATGCAAACGACCTCATTAATAATTTTTACATTGATTACATGTTGAAAGGATATTGATATACATTGGAGTAAATATATATATTAAAACATTTCACTGTTTCTTTTTATGTTTTAACATGGACACTAGAAAATTTAAAGTTATATATATGACATGTGGCCTATGTTTGTGTTTCATATATTTCTATTGGCCAGTACTAGCCTGAACTTTTCCAGATGCCTTCTTATTTTCTCTCTATGTAATAATCTCTTAGTTTATCTCTTTATCATCTATCTCCCTATTGTTAAAAGGTAAACTTAGGTATATTGAAAATTTCGAGAGTCTGTCTGAGCCTTTGCAGATTCCAGTTGGGCAGCGCCACTCCTGAAGTGGTCAGCGCCACTCCTGAAGTGGTCAGCGCCACACCTGAAGTGGTCAGCACCACACCTGAAGTGGTCAGCAGCACTGCCTCCAACAGGAGATGGGGAAAGACAAGTAGAAAAGGCGCAGAAGCAAAGACAGGAGATTACACATGGGTGTAACTACAGCCTGCTTGGGTGTCTGTGACTGCTTGTCCCTAGCGTTTTTATTTTGTAACCTTTAGACTTAGGTTTTGGCTTGCTTATGTTGGCAGCTACAGCATTAGAGCCACCTCTGTCTAATGGCCTCCTTGTCTAATTAGCGTAACACTATCTATTTGGCCACCTGATGCGAAGAGCCGCCTCATTAGAAAAGACCCTGATGCTGGGAAAGATTGAAGGCAGGAGGAGGAGGGGACGACAGAGGACGAGATGGTTGGATGGCATCACCGACTTAGTGGATATGAGTTTGAGCAAACTCTGGGAGTTGGTGATGGACAGGGAAGGCTCGTGTGCTGCAGTCCATGGGGTCACAAAGAGTCGGACATGACTGAGCGACTGAATGAGGAGGATTCCTCTATTTATATATCTGATCTTGCTGTTTTCTGTCTTACCTGTCTTCATTCCCTTGTCCACACTGGTACTAAACATATCTTTAAAAAAACAAATCTGATGCAGTCTTTTTTGTTATGGAAAGCCTTGACTAGCTTCTGTCATCTGCAATGTAAAGTACAAACTCCACCTGGGGAATACATGAATCTTTCATTCTCTCTCCACCCATCCAGCCTAAGGCTTGGATCTGAGTGACTTCACTTCACACTTTCTCAATACTGAGCTGTGATTTGGTTCTCAAGTCATTTCACACTTTTTTTTTTTTGCCTTTGCATATATTTTCATTTTTGTTTTGAATATTCTTCCCCCTTCTGATCTTTTGGGTGAAGTTTTATTTATTTTCCACAATCCAATTAAGACATCACTTCCTGCAGGGAGGCTTTCCAACATTGTTCATCTCTCCCTCTTTTGCATTACTTCTGTTATTTACACATACTTTTATTATTGCTTTGCCATATGTATAACTTGTTTTTCTGTCTGTTACCCCTACTTGAGTATATAGAATCCTCTATATCTTACTCATTTCTATACTGACATTGAAAACAGCAATTGAATAGACACAACAATACCTTCTCTCAATGAGATACACTGTCTTACAGTAAAAAGAAATATAATATTAAGCATAAGATATGCCCTAAGAGAGAGAGACAAATGAATGTCTATCCAGTGGGTAAGAGAAGAAATCAATTAATTCTAACTGAAATGTAAAAGAAGGTATATTGAGGTAGGGAAAGTTTCACTGGCAGACTGACCAAAAGTGGCCTGATCTTTGTAAATTTACATCGTCCAGGGCCTGACCATCAATTACCCAAATTCTAAAAACAGTTCTTGTCATTGTTCAAGCAGTAATGCTCTCTGGGGATACTGACTCACGTTCCTAAAAGACCAAGAAGACCGAGGGTAAGCTAGAATTCTGATTTCTTCCCTTTCAGTTCAGTTCAGTTCAGTTGCTCAGTCATGTCTGACTCTGCGACCCCATGAATCGCAGCACGCCAGGCCTCCCTGTCCATCACCAACTCCCAGAGTTCACTCAGACTCATGCCCATCGAGTCCGTGATGCCATCCAGCCATCTCATCCTCTGTTTTCCCCTTCTCCTCCTGCCCCCAATCTCTCCCAGCATCAGACTCAGAGAGAGGTTAAAGCACATTGACAAGAAGCCTGGATACTTGGTTCTCCCGGCCAGTGCTGTATCTTCCCTTGGAAACCACATTATTAGGACAAAATGGCTTTGTGTGTGGAATCAGAACAAAGAGTTGAAGGACTCGACTGTGGGCACCTGCTGCACCCACGTCCATAGTTCGATGCACCTGGTATTGGAGGATCAAGGCCTCCATCTGGTACCTTCTCCTCTGGGCAGTATTTTTATGGGCACTGTTTACCTCCTACCCTTTTCTAACTTCTGCAGCTGGACATCCTATTCAGAAAGACTTTCTTTCTTTCGGTATGATAATTCTTTCCATTACGCTGCCTTGGTCCATTTTCAGTCCATTTATCTAAAGTAACTCTGAAAATTCCTGTTCTCATCTGTTGCTGCTGATTTTTATTTTATTTTATTTTTATTTTATTTATTTTTTTTTACAATACTCTATTTGCCATACATTGACATGAATCAGCCACAGGTGTACACGAGCTCCCAGTCCTGAAACCCCTCCCACCTCCCACCCCATATCATCTCTCTGGATCATCCCCGTGCACCAGCCCCAAGCATCCTGTATCCTGTATCGAACATATGGCGCTTCGTTTCTTACATGATAGTATACATGTTTCAATGCTGCTGATTTTAGAGTTCTCTCTCAGAGGCAACCCCCTTTCCCTTATTCCTAGGATCTTAGATGTCCCAGATTCCTGCCAGGATGCATTTCACTTTGGGGGAGGAGGGAAAGAATTCAGGAAGAAGAGGAAAACTTCCTGAAGGAGACAGTAATGGGATTCTGAGAGAAGGTTGAGTGAGGGTGTTGACATGACACCGTGAAAGTACACAGTTCTGCTTCTTAGATTTCAGAGTCGTCTAGGATTTGGTCAACTGATGACGCTTGCTGAACACATTTTTCCTGAAGTATATATCAGCTAATTGGGTGGAATGACATGGTCCGGAACTTGGCCCTGTATATAGAGAGATTTTTAATACTCACATCTCACTGGCTGATCGTATTCTAAACTTTGCTGCCTTGTGCTGTTCGGAAGTATGCATTTAGCAGGTGAAGCATTCGCTATTTGCACTGTTCTGACTGCTAAGCAACAAATGACATTTTTAAAGAGTGTTTCCTTTTTGGTGAAACAACAAAATATAATTATGCTATTTTGTATATTTTAGATATTATATTGGAGATGAAAAAATTACTCAAGAAAACTATAGCAATTAAAACTCTTGCTTCTTAGTAGCCAGAGGATTTTAATAAGCAAAAGTTTAAATAAGCAAACAAGCTTATATATCTATGAGTTGCTGTCCTCTTTTAACCATCTTAATGTTTTAGTTCTGGCTTCAAAATGTACGTCTTGCAGAGAGAGCAGCTTGGGAACTGGAGTCAGGGTCCTTGAGGTTTGCATTAGTCTTTGCTGTGCCACAGGCTGTGCAGCCTTAACTAGGGATTTGCCCTCTCTGGTCTCAGTTATTCTCTGTGGATAAAGGAGAGGACAGGCTGTGTTACGTTTTCTTCAATCTCTTCCTGCTCCGGGAGTCTGTGAAGTACTATTCCAATGGGCAAAATTCTGATATTTTTAACTTTATGTTCTTCCCTTCCTTTCTCCCTCTTTCCTTCCTTCATTTCTTTCCTTCTAACTTGTAGCAGAGGATGAAGAAGACAGATTCTGGTTGAAATGATAAGTTCAGTGAGATGCTGGCTACTTCCTGACAGTGTGATCCTGGGCAAACCACTTAACCTCTCAGAGACTTAGTTTCTTCTTCTGCAAAATAGACTTAATAGTCCTTGCCTCTCAAGGTTGTTGTGAGGGTTAGACATAGTGTGTATATGGCAAAAATGGTTTAGCTGTGGTCATTGTTATTACTAATTTACTATGTCTGGATAGTAGGGAGATTAAATGAGTTTCCTGTTATTGTCAAGACACAGTTTAGAAGTGGAGCCGATGTGTTTTCTAATAGTTAGAAGTTATGCAGTTATCCAGAAGAGAAACCCAAAGTCATTTTTTAAAACTCCTTTAAAAAAAGTTTTGTCTTTTTATATTTATCTGTTTGTTTACTTGGCCACACCAAGCCTTAGTTGCAGCATGTGGAATCTATTATTAGTTCCTTGACTGGGGATCAAACCTGGGACCCCGACAGTGGGAGTACAGAGTCTTAGCCACCAGACTGCCAGGGAAGCCCCTCAAAGCCATTTTTATTGCGTTCACAGACTACAAATACTCCTGCCTGGAAGGTAAAGTGGGGAAATCAGAGGGAAGGCTCCATGAAGGAGGAACAGCCCTTTGGTCTGGGTTCTGAAGGAAACATCCAGTCTGAACACAGGATGGACATTCTGGGAAACGCAAAAGCAGATTCTACACACAGAGAAGAATTTTCTTCTCACCTACTTCCATTGAGTTTTTGCACTGCTGCTTGACATTTTTACAAGGTTTTGAAGTAGAGACACTAAATACCTCCATGTTGTGGCCCAAGAAGTTATTTTTCCTTTGAGGGATCTGGCAAGGGAGAAGTTGAAGAGCTTTGAAGAATGGTCTGTTAACAGGGAGGAGCTGCAGAATGTGGGTCCCCCTAGAGGAAAAGCCAGCCTCCTTTAATAAGCAAGTGGGAGAACACTGGCTGCGGTGTGAGGAGAAACACCCCATTATCACTCCATCAATCTTCCCTTGCAGGTAGCAAGGTCTGGCGACTTAATGAGGTGAGGAGGAGCAAGAGGCTGACACACCCAGAAGCCGAATCTAGAAGCAGGGGGTGTCAGAGGTCATTTTAATCTTTCTTTGCTTTTAATGTCAAAGACCTTGCTCAAAGGTGAGAACCCCAGAGTTAGGGTTAATACCAAGCAATCTCCGCTCTCCTTTTGGCTTGTTTGAGAAAAGGAAGCCTGCTTGATGACTGTTGTATAAAATAGGAGACTGCAAAAGACACACACACCCATAGGTAATGCAACCCCCAGGGACAGACACCCTGGATTAATCAAATAGCGCAAGCTCAGAGCTGCTCACATTACACAAGGCTCCCTTCTCGGCCCTGCAGTGTGGTGCTAAATGCTGTCTGAAAATTTGTGCTGCTGCCTTCATACCATGGCCATATTTTGGAGCCTATGACCTCATCATCGTCTGAGGTGCCAGGGCTGGACTCCAGGAGAAAGGGGAAGGGAGGAGGACAGGAGGGAGAGGAAGCAGAGATCAGCAAGCTGATCTCATTAAAACATTCATTCCACCTTTAGAATTCAGTAATGTCGTGTGCGCAGAGGGTCTATGTCTTCTTATTCTTTCTTCCTTCCTTTTCTCCCTCCCTCCTTCCCTTCCTTCTCTCTCAATGCTGCTGAGACATACACCTAGAAAATCTCTGAGCACCAAAACTCTGAAGTCATTCACTAGGGCACAAATAAGTTGGGTCTAGGGTTTGAAATGAGTGAAGTAGAATTCTCTTCAGCTCTCCATTGTAGAATTTGTATTCCACACTGGTCTCTGCCCTTACACTTTGTTCTCAAGAGGTCAAAAGTCACTCTCATTTCATAACCACCATTTGTTTCTCCTTGACTTGGTGCCCCACAAGGGGTGTCATTAACATGTGTCTAATGTGACTCATTGGAAAAGACTCTGATGCTGGGAAGGATTGGGGGCAGGAGGAGACGGGGACGACAGAGGATGAGATGGCTGGATGGCATCACGGACTCGATGGGCGTGAGTCTGAGTGAACTCCGGGAGTTGGTGATGGACAGGGAGGCCTGGCGTGCTGCAGTTCATGGGGTTACAAAGGTCGGACACGACTGAGCGACTGAACTGAACTGAACTGAACGGAATGTGATGCGTGCTTCCTCGGTGGCTCAGATGGTAAAGCGTCTGCCTGCGATGCGGGAGACCCGTGTTCATTCCCTGGCTTAGGAAGATCCCTTGGAGAAGGAAATGGCAACCCACTCCAGTACCCTTGCCTGGAAAATCTCATGCATGGAGGAGCCTAGTGGGCAATGTGATGCATGCCTCTTGAAACTGTGCAGCATCCTGGCCCTTCCATGTACGGTTACAGGAAGAATGGATCAACTGACTAGAGAGAACAAAAGGAAAACTGCCTCACCTCAAAATCTTAGAAGAGAGTCTTTTACAGATAAAGCACAAGCACCTTTACATATTTATATATAGTCATGTTTTGATACTGGCTGGTAGATTAAGGGCAGATTTTGGGAAAAAAAAAAAAAAACAACACTCAGCTCTTCAATATTTTCCTTAATTAAATACTCATAGTTCACTGAAGAATTAGGCAAGAAGCTAACCTTTCATGTCTACAAATCCCACAGATTATTTAATATTCTACAGTGGAATTTTGAGTAAATCAAGACGATTTTTATTTACACAAAGTTCAGATTCACAGGTTACTCAGATCCAGTATACCTGAGAATCAGAATATTAAAAATACAAAAACTTGGACAAAAGCCATGATGCTTTTTAGAATTTAGCTTTGAATCCTTATCAAATTACACATACCTCATTTAAAGAGTCAAATATTTCTAAAAGACTTGGAGATGAAAAACAATCAATTCTAGATTTCCCAAAGGTGACATTTTTACCTTTGGCTGTTTCCTTATTTATAAAAAACACACTTACTGTGCAATTTCTGTATTGTTTGAGCTGTAAACATTATCCACTTGTCCAGGACGATGGAGAATGGAGATCACAGATGTTACCCCTACCATTCGCTGCCTCAAGCTCACATAATCTCCTCTGCCTCTGCTCCACCCTCCCAGTATAACTGCATCGGATTTTGTTGAATCAGTATCTAAAGCTTGTATTATGAAGTTAAGCCATGGAGTATGCTATGAGTACTTTTTCTTTTCTTTCACAATTGTTTTCTTCTTAGAATTAACATCCGTCTTTCTTTTTTACTTTGCTATGTGTTTATTATTAACTCACCCAAACTCTCTGCATCTGTCTAAATAAACCTTATGATATTTTAAGACATATTAGTAACTCTATCAATATTATCTGTTTTGGAGACATCTTACCTAGAGTCTTCTGACCTGTTCTGATTTGGACTTAGCTCTTTTTGCCAGGTATACACCTAATTCCTGGAATCTCCCTTCTTAATCATCCTGAAGATTCGCTTTCCTGTCTTTTGAGTTGATTTTTTATTTCTTAGATTCCATGTCTCGGTTTTTCTTCCTCATTTTCTTGACGCGCTTTCTCTAACTGCTTCCTAAGAAAGAGTGGTGGGAGCTAGGTTTTTTGAGATCCAGTATATTTGATACTGTATTTATTCTACCCTCAAACTTCTAAGTTGGAAATAGTTCTCAGAATTGTGGAGGTCTCAGTCTATATTTTGGAGAAGGCAATGGCACCCCACTCCAGTACTCTTGCCTGGAAAATCCCATGGACAGAGGAGCCTGGTAGGCTGCAGTCCATGGGTCGCTAAGAGTAGGATTCGACTGAGCGACTTCACTTTCACTTTTCACTTTCCTGAATTGGAGAAGGAAATGGCAACCCACTCCAGTGTTCTTGCCTGGAGAATCCCAGGGACGGCGGAGCCTGGTGGGCTGCCGTCTATGGGTTCACACATAGTCAGACACGACTGAAGCGACTTAGCAGCAGCAGCAGCAGCAGTCTATATTTTAGTTTCCCATGCTCTTGTGAAGTCCAAAACCATTCTGATTTTTTTCATCTCTCACATCTAACTTTTTCTCTTGGAAACATAAGTTTTTTTTGTGAAATTTCAAATTATGTGCCTTGGTTTGGGTGTATTTTCATATGTTGTGTGGGTTCTTTTGATCTAGAAAACATGTACTTCAATTATGGGAAATTTTCTTGAATTACTTATTTGATAATTTATTTCTTTTATTCTCTTTGTTTTCTCATTCTGAAATTTGTTATTTACACATAATCTTCGTAGCCTTTTGCTTGTATTTTCATCTGTGTCTTACTATTTAGACCAGTTAGTTTTTAGGATACTCTAGAAAATTTCTTCAACATTATAAATTCTTTACTGAGCTGTGATATTTTTAATTGCCAAGAGTCTTTCTCATTCTTTTCTATAGCATCCTGTTTCTGTTTCATGAACTCCATATCACTCTGGAGATATCAGTGACAAACTTTTTGATGTTTTCCCCTCCCAGCATAGTTTCCGGGTTTGCTTTTGCTTGTTTTGGTGTCTTTTGTAATAGAAACTTTCCCTTAGGTTAGAAGACCAATTTCTTGGTACAGTAAGTAGGTGAACAGGTGGGGTCATTTCTTGTTAAAGCTCTTGGTTAATCAGAATCTCCTAATTTCCTTCTAGAAGGGTATAAGGTCCAGATGCCAGAGTTCCAGGAACCCAGACAGAAATGTGGCTGGGGCGGGGGAGGTTGTCTTAAGATCTAGTAATCTTTCACGTAAGCCTCTATTTTCCCTATGGTACACCCACCATTAGCTGTACCTGGTGTCCTGCAAGGGTGAATAAAGGACATTTGCTTGACTGTGGCGAATAGGAAATGATATTGGGAGGTTTTTATGTCTTTTTTTTTTTTTAAACTAGTCTTCCTGTTTTCATTCCTACCCTCACCTTTGCTTCAAGAGAGAACAGTTCCCACAAATTCATGACTCGTTAGGGAATTCTACAGAACAGATTATGTTGCTTCTTGGCTTTCTCCATTCCTGACTTAGGAGTCAGTGTTCCTGAGTCTGCCTGTCTGTAGAGCTATTAAAAATCAATTTTGTTTATAACCAAGGCAAGTGTTAAAACAGAAAATAAATACTTTTAGAAAACAATATGTACAAGGAACACATACTGAACAGCCAAATCATTGTTTTGAAATAACATTAACACCAAGCTAGTCTAGGAACACATATCCAGCTGGAGCATTGAGTGCCTACAAAGAGAATAAATTGTTTGATATAAAAAAAAAAAAAAAAAAAAGGCATCAGCCCACTGTGTGTCTATGGAGGGAAGGTGAGTTGTCTGAGCCTTTAAGCAGAGGCCCTGGGGCACCAGGAAGGCAAAGATGTCCTCTTCCTTAGCAAGAGGAAGCTCTGAGCAGAGGGGAAGGGGAAGCAGCAACCCACTCCAACCACACGCACCCTGACACTATCAGCAGTACCATATACAACTTCTTAAAGAGAAGACAATGTGAAGGTGTGAAAGTTGATGTCCTAACCAGTGCCGTTTTTTTATAGTTTATAATACATGAAGAAAAAAAGATTCTGATGAAGAAGTTCAAGATGGAATCAGAGTGTTCACTGAAAAGGAAGTAGGACAAATACTCTTAGGAACAGAAGTGGACTATATAGGTCTTTTACTAGAATACAAATTATCCAGGAAATTTGTGTTCAGTAACCCAAACATCAAAGAAACTTCTGGCTGTGAAAAAAGTTTTAGTATCTGAAATTCCATAACTACTTTGGTTGTAAGCTCTAGAAAAGCTCATGGAAGCCTTGGGGTTTACTAAGAAAAGCCACGTGACTGCCAAGTACTTAGGCAGTCTTACAAAGAGAAAGCATGTTTGGGGGGAAAATATGACAGCTTCATAATCTAAGCTACTTATTCCATCAAAAAATGTCAATAATCAAACATGCAACTAATAAATTAGAGACCCAGTGAGCATCACTAATATCTGCATATAAATCAATGAATTGAATTGTAAGTAATCCTCCCCAAATATGGTTGTTATTTATTTTAAAATTTCTATTATAATACTCATAATATTTTATTTTGGTAATAGATACATCTGGTGGTAACGATTTTGTTATGTTAACAGCTTTCCCATTTAGCAGGGCAATCTGCCATAGCCAGCATATTCAACACCCAGACACTATCTCCCTAATTACCATCTGTCTTTCGATCTACATTTAATATCAACCAAGCTTTCCCTTACTGTATGCTTGTAACAATGTTTGTGGCCACCTAGATTATTTCATATTTCTTCTGGTCCTCTTAATACTTTGCCTGTTGCTTCACTATTTTATTCTTTTTTCACTTGCATTCATGGACTTCTAGGGATAATAGACATCACATTAGGAAATGCATTTGGCTTTTTCTAGCAGGTAGAGAAATGTCATGTACACTGTCAAGTGGCTGATAGACATTTCTCTTCACAAACACACATGAAAAGAAAGAGAGAAGCCAGAATATTCCTAAAATAAACCAAAACCCCAAAGGTATATGAGAAGGTGGGCTTTCAGGTGCCACTAGTGGTGAAGAATCTATCTAGCAATTCTGGAGACACAGGAGATGCTGGTTCAATCTCTAGTTTAGGAAGATGCCCTGGAATAGGAAGTGACAACCCACTCCAGTATCCTTGCCTGGATAATTCCCGGGATGGAGGAGCCAGTCTGTGGGGTTGTGTAAAGCTGGACATGGCTGAGTGCACACACACACGTGCACGCAAATCAGAAGGCACACTTCTATTTTACTAGTAACATTTTTTTTAATGGACCGCATGGGAAAAAGGTGGTCATACTAATATTTTTAAAAACTGAAAGTAATACCATTTTATCTGAGAGCTTGGCTTTTAAATTACTGAACAATAGAGAGTGAATAAAGTACTTAGATTTATATCTATAAGCCTTATGTGACATAAGCCAAATCTAGATTTCATAATGTGTTCATCATTTTATAAGCACACAATTACGCTGCTCAGAATCAAGTTCATAATTCAATTTGCACTTTGTACAGCACAGAACAGTACTGTACTCATCACCAGTGTCAGGCTCTCTGTGGCCCAGGTCTTCTACATTCTTCAGTCTTGGCTCTTCATGAGAAGTATCAACTCATGCTTCCTCCAATCGTATTTTCCTATGGATTTTGATTTTTTAAACACTGATTTTGGGGGAACAGATGGACCATCTGGCTTTTTTACTTATATGCTAACAATATTATCTCATATTTTTACTATGTATATTTTGTTTCAAGGGCTATCTGCTGTGCTTCCTTGCTCAGCCGTATCTGACCCTTTGCTGCCCCATGGACTGTAGCCTGCTAGGTTCCTCTGTCCATGGAATTTTGCAAGCAAGAATACTGCAGTGGGTTGCCATTACCTCCTCCAGGGAAACTTCCTGACTCAGGGATCAAACCTATGTCGCTTGCATCTCCTGCATTGGCAGGTGGGTTCTTTACTTCTGCACCACCATCAGGGAATCCTCTTCAAGGACTATAGACATGACAAATATAAATGTGTTAGTAAAGGAATCTGTCAGCAAAAACAAGACTGGGAGCTGACTGTGGCTCAGATCATCAAATCCTTATTGCAAAATTCAGACTTAATTGAAGAAAGTAGGGAAAACCATGAGACCATTCAGGTATGACCTAAATCAAATCCCTTACGGTTATACACTGGAAGTGAAAAATAGATTCAGGGGATTAGATCTGATAGACAGAGTGCCTTAAGAACTACAGACAGAGGTTTGTGACCTTGTACAGGATGCAGTGATCAAGACCATCCCCAAGAAAAGGAAATGCAAAAAGGCAAAATAGTTATCTGAGGAGGCCTTTCAAGTAGGTGAGAAAAAAAGAAAAGCAAAAGGTAAAGAAGAAAAGGAAAGATAAATCCATCTGAATACAGAGTTCCAAAGAATAGCAAGGAGAGATAAGAAAGCCTTCCTTAGTGATCAATGCAAAGAAATAGAGGAAAACAATAGAATGGGAAAGACTAGAGATCTCTTCAAGAAAATTAGCGATACCAAGGGAACATTTCATGCAAAGATGGGCTTGATAAAGGACAGAAATGGTATGGACCTAACAGAAGTAGAAGATATTAAGAAGAGGTGGCAAGAATACACAGAAGAACTGTACAAAAAAGATCTTCATGACCTAGATAATCATGATGGTGTGATCACTCACCTAGAGCCAGACATCCTGGAATGTGAAGTCAAGTGGGCCTTAGGAAGCATCACTACAAACAAAGCTAGTGAAGGTGAATTCCAGTGGAATTCCAGTGTGGAATTCCAGTTGAGCTATTTCAAATCCTGAAAGATGATGCTGTGAAAGTGCTGCACTCAATATGCCAGCACATTTGGAAAAGTCAACAGTGGCCACAGGACTGGAAAAGGCCAGTTTTCAATTCCAACCCCAAAGAAAGGCAATGCCAAGGAATGTTCAAACTGCTGCATAACTGCACTCATCTCACACACTAGCAAAATAATGCTCAAAACCCTCCAAACCAGATGACAACAGTACGTGAACCATGAACTTCTAGATGTTCAAGCTGGATTTAGAAAAGGGAGACGAACCTTTTGAGATCAAATTGCCAACATCTGCTGGATCATAGAAAAAGCAAGAGAATTCCAGAAAAACATCTACTTCTGTTTTATTGACCATGCCAAAGCCTTTGACTGTGTGGATCACAACAAACTATGGAAAATTCTTCAAGAGGTGGGAATACCAGACCACCTGACCTGCCTCCTGAGAAACCTGTATGCAGGTCAAGAAGCAACAGTTAGAACCAGACATGGAACAACTGACTGGTTCCAAACTGGGAAAGGAGTATGTCAAGGCTGTATATTGTCACCCTGCTTATTTAACTTATATGCAGAGTACATCAAGAGAAACGCTGGGCTGGATGAAGCACAAGCTGGAATCAAGATTGCCATGAAAAATATCAATAACCTCAGATATGCAGATGACACCACCCTTATGGCAGAAAATGAAGAGGAACTAAAGAACCTCTTGATGAAAGTAAAAGAGGAGAGTGCAAAAGTTGGCTTAAAAGTCAACATTCAAAAATCTAAGATCATGGCATCTGGTCCCATCACTTCATGGCAAATAGATGGACAAACAGTGGAAATAGTGGCAGATTTTATTTTCTTGGACTCCAAAATCACTGCAGATGGTGACTGCAGCCATGAAATTCAAGGATGCTTGCTCCTTGGAAGAAAAGCTATGAATAACCTAGACAGCATATTAAAAAGCAGAGACATCATTTTGCTGATGAAGGTTGGTATAGTCAAAGCTATAGTTTTTCTAATAGTCATGTATGGATGTGAGAGTTGGGCTGTAAAGAAAGCTGAGTGCTGAAGAATTGATGCTTTTGAACGGTGGTGTTGGAAAACATTCTTGAGAGTCCCTTGAACTGCAAGGAGATCCAGCCAGTCAATCCTCAAGGAAATCAGTCCTGAATATTCATTGGAAATACTGAGGCTGAAGCTGAAACTCCAATACTTTTGCCACCTGATGCAAAGAACTGACTCACTGGAAAAGATCCTGATGCTGGGAAAGATTGAAGGCAGGAGGAAAAGGGGATAACACAGGATGAAATGCTTGGATGGCATCACCAATTCAATGAACATGACTTTGAGCAAGCTCTGGGAGTTGGTGGACAGGGAAGGCTGGTGTACTGCAGTCCATGGGGCTGTGAAGAGTTGGACCCAGGTGAATGACTGAACTCAACTGAACTGAAAGGAATCTGTGAAAGTGGATCTTAAATGTACAGTCAAGCACAAGAAATCTCTTTTCACATCATTGTGAATAACAGGTAGATTGGGTCCTACAACTGTAATTGTTGTCTATGGAGAATTTGTGAGAAACATCATTATGAGAGACAGTTGGAGGAGGCAGAAGGAGGGGAGGAGCGGATGGATAAAAGGTTGGGGGGAAGGAAGGACAGACAAATAAATGAAAGACAGAAACGGGAGACTAAATTTTGTAGCAGATAATGTAACAGCTTTCCACTTCAGAGAGCTTTGTTCAGGAACTCTCCCATAAACATCTTCGTATGTTTCAGAGTATAGCACTTTGCACATACTATGTGCTTAATACATAGTTTGTTGTTGGATTAAAAGAATCCTCATGGGTTCAGCGCCCCTCTCACTCCGATGATTCCAAGGCATGTCATATAACCAGCCTTTTAAGACAGAGGTTCAATTGCTAAGTTCTTCCCTTTCTCTGGAGCCAGCCTGGTGAAGGCAAGACCAGAATAGTACCGGCTCCTGGAGACAATTCAGTACTTGGTGAATGGTTGAATGCCTTCAAAACTGAGGCTTTTTATTACTCTCTAAAGCAAACTCTGAATGAAAGCAAGTCTTAGCAAATATAAATGTGATCAAACAGTAAGAGAGACGTGCTACTATAAAAGATCAGTGCCAAACCATTTCATTTCAAAAAAAGGTATTGATTTGGTATTTTCATTCAAATTCAGATTGTTTCATGAGAAGAGGAGGAGACTCAGTATCACTTAAATTTTCTTTTACAAACAATTTGTAAAATTGTCAAGCGCTGATTTGAATTAATTAACATGGTTTATTTTTTCCTTTAACAGCATAATTTTTACAGGATGTTGTGTAGTGTGCTCAATTACACCAAATGATTTTATACTGAACCTTAATTGATTAAAATACTTTAATGTATTTATTTGTCATTTGACTATTCCACTTCCTTCAGATATTAGAATATGCCATATTATGCTCAACTAATTTAATTAATGTGGAGATAATTTTTCCAATAAAACAAGACTTGTTAATTCCATTTCTTTGCTTCAGGTTTATGTAATAATACAGAGGAAATGGAAATGTCATCATATTTAGTTTCAAATGAAAATCAAGAACAAATGGAAATTCCTGTCTTCAGCATGTTAAATTTCATGAGCAGATAGAGAATACAAATTATACCTGAAGTAATAAAAATTTGAATGTGCTGTTATATTTGCATTATGCATTTAGTACAAGTATTGCCCAATGGTACTTGGAATTATCGTATGGCTTCAGACTACACAGAATAGTGCCTGAATGATCTGCTGAAGGGGTAATTTCTGGATTATAATTTACCCATAAGTAACCTTTAGCTGCACTCTAGTTTATATTATGTTTGCCACTTCTAATCCAGAAAGTCTTGATTTTATCATCTCAGTTTTCAGAACCACAGAATTTATATAGTTAAAGTTCAGCTCAGTTTAGTCATTCAGTCATGTCTGACTCTTTGCGACCCCATGAACTGCAGCACGCCAGGCATCCTGTCCATCACCAACTCCCAGAGTCTACCCAAACCCATGTCCACTGAGTCAGTGATGCCATCCAATCATCTCATCCTCTGTTGTCCCCTTCTCCTGTCTTCAATCTTTCCCAGCATCAGGGTCTTTTCAAATGAGTCAGCTCTTCGCATCAGGTGGCAAAAGCATTGGCATTTCAGCTTCAACATCAGTCCTTTCAATGAACACTCAGGACTGATCTCCTTTATGATGGACTAGTTGGATCTCCTTGCAGTCCAAGGGACTTGCAAAAGTCTTCTCCAACACCAGAGTTTGAAAGCATCAATTCTTTGGCACTCAGCTTTCTTCACAGTCCAACTCTCACATCCATACATGACCACTGGAAAAACCATAGCCTTGACTAGATGGACCTTTGTTAGCAAAGTAATGTCTCTGCTTTTGAATATGCTATCTAGGTTGGTCATAACTTTCCTTCCAAGGAGTAAGCGTCTTTTAATTTCATGGCTGCAATCACCATCTGCAGTGATTTTGGAGTCCCCCGAAATACAGTCTGACACTGTTTCCCCATCTATTTCCCATGAAGTGATGGGACCAGATTCCATGATCTTCGTTTTCTGAATGTTGAGCTTTAACCCGACATTTCACTCTCCTCTTTCACTTTCATCAAGAGGCTCTTTCATTCTCCTTCACTTTCTGCCATAATGGTGGTATCATCTGTGTATCTGAGGTTATTGATATTTCTTCCAGCAATCCTGATTCCAGCTTGTGCTTCATCCAGCCCAGTATTTCTCATGACGTATTCTGCATATAAGTTAAATAAGCAGGGTGACAATATACAGCCTTGACGTACTCCTTTTCCTATTTGGAGCCAGTCTGATATTCTATGACCAGTTCTAACTGTTACTTCCTGACCTGCATACAGATTTCTCAGGAGGCAGATCAGGTGGTCTGGTATTCCCATCTCTAGAAGAATTTCCCAGTTTGTTGTGATCCACACAAAATGCTTTGACATAGTCAATAAAGCAGAAATGGATGTGTTCCTGGAGCTCTCTTGCTTTATCTATCATCCAGCAGATGTTGGCAAGTTGATCTCTGGTTCCCTGCCCTTTTCTAAATCCAGCTTGAACATCTGGAAGTTCATGGTTCACATACTGTTGAAGCGTGGCTTGGAGAATTTTGAGCATTACTTTGCTAGCGAGTGAGATGAGTGCAATTGTGTGGCAGTTTCAACATTCCTTGGCATTGTCTTTGGGATTGGAATGAAAACTGATCTTTTCCAGTCCCATGGCCACTGCTGAGTTTTCCAAATGTGCTGGCATATTGAGTGCAGCACTTTCACAGCATCATCTTTTATGATTTGAAATAGCTCAACTGGAATTCCATCACCTCTACTAGCTTTGTTCGTAGTGATGCTTGCTCGGGCCCACTTGACTTCCCATTCCAGGATGTCTGGTTCTAAGTGAGTGATCACACCATTGTGATTGTCTGGGTCATGAAGATTTTTTTCTGTACATTTCTTCTGTGTATTCTTGCCACCTCTTCTTAATATCTTCAGCTTCTGTTAGGTCCATACCATTTCTGTCCTGTATTGAGCCCATCTCTGCATGAAATGTTCCATTGGTATCTCTAATTTCCTTGAAGAGATCTCTAGTCTTTCCCATTCTGTTGTTTTCCTCTATTTCTTTGCATTGATCGCTGAAGGCTTTCTTATCTCTCCTTGCTGTTCTTTGGAACTCTGCATTCAGATGCCTATATCTTTCCTTTTCTCCTTTGCTTTTCACTTCTCTTCTTTTCACAGCTGTTTGTAAGGCCTCCTCAGACAGTCATTTTGCTTTTTTTGCATTTTCTCTTCTTGGGAATGGCCTTGATGCTTGCCTTCTGTGCGATGTCATGAACCTTCGTCCATAGTTCATCAGGTACTCTGTCTATCAAGTCCAGTCCTCTATTTCTCAAGTCCACTGTATAATCAGAAGGGATTTGATTTATAGTTAAAAGGACATGCCAAAAAAAACCCTGAAAATAAAGATCATAAACTCATTTTGTTAGTCTCCTTGAAAAGTATGGTTATTTTGAAGCTCAAAAGAATTACCACAGTCTCTTGGAAGAAGTCACTCAATAAAGATCTGTCTTTAAGTCACTCAGTCTCTCTCACACACACATATACAGAACTGATTGGCCCCCAATATATTACCTTATAGTATTGCATAGAAAAGAATACCAGGTATCAAAGAATAGGCTTCAAGGTTCCCTGGGAAGTTTGCTAAAAATGCACATACATAGGTCCCAGGCGCTAAGATTTGGTTTTTGTGGAAGAGAGAGGAATAAAAACTGGATTTTTGCATTTCAAAATTCCTTTCCAGAGTCTGATGTTCCTGAAGGTTGTAAACCCCTGTCCTAGAGGGCCATCACTGGTTGACGAGCCAGGACAGTCTTGACTGTACAGGACAGTCTTGAATCCTAATGTGTATGTATATCAATCACTGGGGGATCTTAAAATGCAGATGTTGGTTCATCTGGGTTGAGGAATAGAATTCTATGGTTCTAACAAGTCCCCAGGTGGCTCCAATGTTGCTTGTCTTTGAATCTCACCAAGAATAGCAAAGATGGGATTTTTCTAGCCATTTTGCAGGTGAGCTAACAGGTATCTGTTTTGAAGTATTCTACAAGATGCTGCTGTTACTATTTAGTAGCTATGTCATGTCCAACTCTGTGACCACATAGACTATAGCCCTCCAGGCTCCTCTGTCCATGGAGTTTTCCAGACAAGAATACTGGAGTGGGTTGCCATTTCCTCCTCCAAGGAATTTTCCTGACCCAGGGATTGAGCTATAGTATCTATAGATACTATAGTATCTATAGATATCTATAGTATCACCTGCATTGGCAGGCAGATCTTTTACCACTAGCACCACCCAAGAAGCCCTTATGTTAATAAATGAATATTGTTTAGTCCCTAAGTCAGGTCTGACTATTTTGTAAACCCATGAAATATGAACTCCCCAGGTTGGTAGGTACCCAATATGCTACTGGAGATCAGTGGAGAAACAACTCCAGAAAGAATGAAGAG